>JAHTLZ010000016.1:78698422-78712576 GCA_023846285.1 Phrynocephalus versicolor
AAGATGCTTTGTCACCAACAAATAATAGCATTCCTATCAACAGAGGAGAGGAACTGAGGGCTAGGCGTAAGCCTCTCTTGCACAACAGGCATGCTCCCATGGCCATTAGAGATAGAATAAATTGGATACCCTGGGATCTACATGCTAAGTCATATTCTGGTGCACTGACACTCTTTCCAAAGAAAAAAATAAAGAGGCAGGAAAGGGAGCCTAAGACCCTGACTTCGAAAATAAAAAATAAAAATCCAGTTATGGCTGTATGAATGGGCCTTTCTGGCCAGTATAAGACCTACAAGAGATACTAGGATTCAAGAGAGTGAATTATTCAATTTTTGCCTCATAATCTAAATGGCTATCAACACATCCCTTTGGATGTTGCAGTTGAAAGTAAATGTGATACAAGATGTTTCCTCAGGTGGACTGTGTTTCATTTTTAAAATGTACTTCTTAATGACTCCATCAAGTTGGAATCAAGTTGATGGAAAGTAATTACTGTTAAATGGAACATACAGCCTACGCTGACCTGAATGTACATTTGATTTTAAATGGTTTTTTTCTCATTTTCTATGTTGCTTCAGAAATATTTATGGAAACAGGAGAGGTCTCTAACATTGTTTAAACCATGTACCACAAGTGGTTTAAGATCATTCTTCCCTAACCTACAGTTTTTGAGTGACAAACCCCATCATGGCCATTGGGACCATGCAGACAAGAGGTGATAAGAATTATAATCCAACATATCTCAAGGGTGATTTAGAAACCACAATCTAAATCAGGAAAGGCTGATTTAGAAACTACAATCCTAGCTTTAAAGCAAAGCAAAGCAAAGTGTTCTGCTTATATACCGCCCCATGCCACTTCAAGTAGTCTCTGGGCTGTTTACAGTTTAATCATGCAGGCATTGCCCCCCTCAGTAAGCTAGGTATTCAATTTACCAAACTCAGAAGGATGGAAGGGTGAATCAATCATGAGCTGGCCACCTGGGATTGAACCCCAGGTCATGAGCACAGTTTTACCTGCAGTACAGGCATTTGACCACTGTGCCATGAGGACTTAAACCTTAGCAAGTAGAGATGGGCACAAAACAAAGGGTTTTTTTGTGCTGTTATCTGTTATTTGTTCCGTTACGTAACGGAATGAATAACGGAGCCCAGAGTAAGTTGGGCATGAACCGAACAGAACAGGAACAAATTAGTTTGGTTATGTTCGGTTCGTTCATCCAATCTCCTCCGCCCGGGGTGACGGCCAGGCAGCTGTCACCCGGGGCGGAGGAGATCGGCTGAGCCTCGGCCGCGGTCTTGCCTCCATGCGCGGAGGCGAGACTGCGGCTCGATCTCCTCTGCCCCGGGTGGCAGCCGGGCAGCTGTCACCCGGGGCAGAGGAGATTGGCTGAGCCTCTCAGGGAAGCCGTCCCCCCCCTTCTCGCCTCTGCATGCAGAGGGGCGAAGGGAGGTCTGAAAGGGACCTTCCCCACCTGTGCTCTCTGCCCCACTTCCCCCCTCCCGGAGCCAGCGCCCAGTAGCCACTTGGTGCTAGCTTCGGGAGGGGAGATTTAAAAAGCCCGCTCTCCTCCCACCTGATGGGGTGGGGGGAGAGCAGGCTTTTAAAATCTCCCCCCAGCCCTCCTGGGCACTGCCGGCGCCGTCAAGCTGGCCAGGAGAGTGCTCCCATGGCTGCAGGACTTTTCTCCTGGCCGGCTTGCCGGCGGCTCCGGCAGCGCACGGCTCCGGGAGGGCTCCCCATGCCAAGAGACCATTCTCCCGGCAGGCTTGCCACCGGCTCCGGCGGCGCTTGGCCCTGGGAGGGCTCCCTGCGGCCACGGGAACACTTTCCCGCTGGGTGCCAGAAAATGGCGCCCAAAAAACAGAGCAGGCCCCCGGGGCCCGAAAAATGGAAACGACCCAAAGCTGGCCCCAGGGCCCAAATAACGAGCATGAAATGCCATTTTGGCATTTCGTGCCCATCTCTATTAGCAAGTTTAAGTTAAAGCAAGAGACAGGGGCAATTTATTTTGATGAGTGGGAGGGAGGGACATATTCCTCCATGTGTTTTCATTTCATATTGTGACCCTATTTCCTTCATCCTCCATTGCTTTTCACCTTCCAGCAAATTCATCTCCTGCAGGCTTCCCCAAATTGTCCAGAGGTGCCTTACTATAGTTGCCATCATTTTGAGCCATGTGGGGCATTGATTTGCTAGCTGAGTATTATGGAAGCTGTGGCCTAATGTATCTGGAGTCTATCTGTGAATCACTATGGTGCCTGTAATTATGGAATTTGTAGTTCAACGTGTTTAGGAGGGCAGATGGGAAAAGATATCTATCCTTATTCGCATCTGCTGGTCTGCTGCAACATGGAATGAGACTCTCTCTCTCTCTCTCTCTTTCTCTCTCTCAGCCCATTTTTATCTAACAATAATACCCCTGCCTGCCCGAAACTAGATTCCCCAATGCTAGATACAGCATTATGTGCAAGTAGCACTGTATATATCTAAAAAAATATACAAGCAGCAGGCCTTATCTCTCCCTGAGCCTCTATCTAAAACAGGAAGCAGCTGACGGTTGTTCAGTTGCCGTATCTTCTTCACATGTAGGTTGCTTGCTGCAGTAGCTATCTCCACCTTTTCACAGGCCTGTAAGAGCAGCACTTACCACAAACAGCTTGCAAATCTAGCAGAGGTGTTTGCCATTATAACCAAATTAACAGTAATAACCAAGCGAGCGATATATGTGGATGAATCCACCATGTGCTGATGCTGAAACCTGACAGAGGCTGCTAGGCGAGGAGGTACGAAAGCGCTGTGCAAACAATAGTAAATTATGCAAAATATGACTTTGAAGGGCCTAAGGAGAAGTGGGGAAGAGAACACGCCCCTTTAGGTTTGGCACAGTTAATGTGTGTGTCCTGTCAAAGCAACGAATGAACACATTCCTTATCCTCTCTGGCTCCTTTGGAAATCAGAGGCAACACTTCTTTTCCTTCTCCTCCTTCATTAGCAGGTGACACGTTTTGCTTCTTCCCACGGACTTAATAATTGCAATGTACAGTATAAGCACTTTCCATCTCAAAAATCCCTACTTAATGTGTCCGCAAGCTGTAGGTAGTTACTGAATTAAATTAATTCGTGCTTGGAGAATATTAAACCAGCATGGGTGTAGTGGGGGAGTTGGGTTGCCTATAAAGCAGGCATATCCAAACTTCGGCCCTCCAGATGTTTTGGACCGCAATTCCCACAGTCCTTTGACATTGGCAGTCTGGGCTCAGAATTCTGGGAGTTGCGGTCCAAAACATCAGGATGGCCGAAGTTTGGACATGCCTGCTATAAAGCTTTAGAAGAAGTATCCTTTGGCTCCCAGGGCCATCTCTCCCTCCGCCAAGCTAGTGAGGAAAGAAGCTTTGGTCTGTAAAAAAACAAAAACAAAAAAACAAGCCAGCAGTGGCTGCCCCTCAGGGATCCTTTTATGGCTTCACAGTCAGTCAGGATGACCTCCAGATCATTAGGCCTCTTCATTCTGCAGGGCATCTAGATATGGCAGTGACCTTCCATCTGGAGCTCTCTCCCCCTCCCAATATTGTCCTTTTCTTCCCCTTTTGTTTGTTTACCCAAGACAGTTTTTTCAAGGAAAAGGATAATAACTTCACTGGGCTATTTAAACATTAGCAATAAGAGCCTCTTGTCTGAGAACACTCCCAGCCACCTTTGCTGTGAAATTCCTCTTGATAATATGAACTTTAACACAATATTATATGCAGAATTATGATTACCCTTTATGAACAACATTATATAATTGTGGTGGCGTTAATGCACATGTTGTGATGAGACCCATTAAAATTATTTGCAAGATACAAGGGAATCTGACTTGTGGGGAGACTGAGGGTAAGGTACCCCCACGGGAATCATGGCATAATAGCCCACAATGCACTCTTCACTCCTTCTCCTCCGCTCTTCAGCCTGTGATGGGGCTGTAAATAAAATATACAGTGGTACCTCTACTTACGAATTGAATCCATTCCAAAAGCATGCTCTTAAGTCGAATAACTCTTAAGTAGGGGTACTGTATCTAAGAAATTTAAAAAATGAATTTAAGAAACCCAAAACATTAAAAAAAATTATAAGTAGAGCAGCCCGCATCTAAAATTTGTAAGGCAGCAGTTAAAATGCCAACAGTTTTCCACCCTTAAGTCAAATTGCTCTTTAGTAGAGGAATCACTGTACACTGTAGCCAGTCTGCAGTACAATTTGGCTTCCTCTACCCACCTACAAAATAAGAAAGGTGATCTCCCACTTACAGGTTCTCAGCCCTGGGATGGAGTTGGAATTTGGTCCCTCCTTAACTACCACAGCTGTGTCCTATGGACTCCTGGGATTTGTAGTCTGGTAAGGGAGCTCTTTTTTCTATTGGGTTCTAAATGTAATTCTCGTGAATGGCTTCAGAGAATTGTGATAATTTCCCCCAAGTCCAAAGATGTAGGACACAGCCATGCCCATTAACGTAGGACCAGAACGGCTATAACATACCGTATATGAGAACTCCTATGCTGGAGGCATTCAAGGCAAAATTGGATAAATCTGGGTGGGTGGGGTCTGAATGTCTTCTCAGCACTGCCTCTGGCTACCCATTTCTGGTGTGCATAGTTTCCTCCATTGTGGTTTAGTACTGTCCAGCACCGTGAGGCCCCTTAATAGCAAGTCCCCAAGGCCTGCCCTTCACAGATGTAGGACAGGTTGATATCATATGGATACCTGCAGTGGAATGAAGAAGACAATACAGCTGAGGTTCTCCCAAGGTGCATGCATGGGTAGATAAATCAAACTGTAACACACTTCCTTCCCATCACTGTCACCAGAGAACTATAGAAGTGAGACCAATTTCCAGTCTTCTGAAAAAGATCTGGCACCATCTGTAGTGTTTCCATGCTTTCCCTCTGGCCCTTTCACAGACTATTGACAAGAACTGCTTCTAATTTTTCTCTTTTTCTCACCATCAACTAGTTTCTCTAGTAAATTACTGCCATCAGACTGGTTTTAAATTGAATAAAAATAAAAGAAGTTTATTTATTACAAAGTAGAATTAAAAGTACTAAGGGAAATGTGTTTAAGTACAAACAAAAGGAAGAATACAGTGGTCCCCCGCCATTTCACAGTTCATATACTGCAGTCCCAGTATATAATGGGACCGCAGTACTATATGAAAGGCAAGGTCCCCTGTGGTAAGCTGCATGGGCCTGTTTGATGCCTCCTCCTCTTACCGCCAGCCTGGTGCTGCCTCAAATGGGCCTCTGATGGGTTTCTCAGGCCTGTTGGATGCCCCAGAAGTGGTTTGTGGCGATCTGGACATCATTTCCAGTTTGCCGGAAACCACTGCTGAGGCCTCCAACAGGCCTGAGAAGCCTGTCGGAGGCCTCAGAAGTGGTTTCCGGAAGGCACTTTTGGTTTTCAGAAAACACTTTCAGTTTGCTGGAAACCAGTTCTGAGGCCTCCAACAGGCCCGAGAAGCCCATTGGAGGCCTGTTCAGGAGGGGAAAAAATAGGAGAAAGCCCCCCAGTCTTGAACCAACCCAGCATCTGCATATCACAGCTTTTCCACTGTCATGGGTCAGTTCGTGCCGTGACCCTAACCCCCACGATAAGTGGGGGGGGGGTGTTACTGTATAGTTCAATCACACTAAAGTTAGGTTACAGACTTCACCGATCACTTGCACACCTGGTTCTTAAGTTTCCAGACATGCACCACTTAGGCTGCTATCTCACCTGGGGAAGATCTTGATCTTTTGAAGGTCGGGCTTTTCCTCTTCCTCCTGTCACGTGACTGAAGATGTGGGATAGCAGTTCCCACATACAAAGGGTTTTTTTTAAAGCACAGTTCAGCCCCATGGCCAGGATTTTTAAAAAGGACCAGCTGGCTGGTGGTAGAGCTTGGGGAAGTAAAAAAAAAAACAGCACCCAATCCTGGTGTTCAAAGGGTGGGCGATCAGCCCAAGGAACAGCCAGTTGCGCTATGGGGGGGGGGAAGAAAACCAGATCATCTGTGCGGTCCCATGATGTCTGCCTCTTTAAAAGGTAGATTTTTAAGCGAGGCAAAAATTTCCCTACCTCTCCAGTAAGTCACTTAAGGGGGTTTTCTTTTTCTTTTCCCCCCCAAAAAGCCCGGTGGCTGTGGGGACGGCATTTTTGGACACAGTTTATCTACAAATTTAATCTGCGTTTAAAGTGACATGGAATAGGGGCCCTAGTTTCCCTCACAGAAGTTCTAAGTCCTATCTATTCTCTCTTTAGTAAGTATAAGGCCGTGGTCATACCAGCATTTTCCCTTCGGCAAACTGCGCAGAAAAAGATCGCATCTTAACTGTGAAGGGAAGTAAACTCAAGCCCTTGTTGACCACACCCCTTGAACAGCAGTTTCAGCAAAGTCTCAATAACCACTGCCAGGGGCTGGATTTAGAAACTTCACTTGAAAATGCTTACTTATTTGCTTCTGTAGCCACGACAGGACACCGAAAATACGCAGTAAAACTGTTGCTCCCCTTTTTTGGCAATGGAGGCTTGGGAAATAGATCAGGAAAGGGGAAAATGTGAAGTAGACAGGTAGAGACGGAACAAGATTAGGAAAATATGACACAGAAGAGAGTACACTAAATGCACATTAAAAAGCATGTGACTGCCTGGAAAAAAATACACATGAAATTAATATACGCAGAAAACACTGGTGTGACCGTGGAATAAGTCTCACAGTCAGACCCTATTTAGCTTTTCTCAGTGAGTGTAAGTGTCTATCTGAACTTCTCTCAGACAGTGTCAGTCCCTATCTGACTCATTCAGGGCTGGGCTGAGCCTTAAATCCAGGTCACCAAGGGGTAAACAATACACCATTCATCCAAACAATCCATACAAGTACTGAAGGAGCAAGTGTTGGGTTCCCCCACATAGGATACTGGGTATGTCGAGGGGCTGTCTAAAGCTCTGCTTACCTTGCCAGGGATTTGGGGAAATTACAGAGAGCAGAGGAATAGCTTTTTGTGATGGGATGCTGCATGAAATAGCTTTGGGCACTGGCAACCCAGAAGAAGTGAAGAAGGCAAAATTCCCTTGCCCATATCTAAGGAAATATAATGCTGGGTGTAAAGTCCAGGCTTTCAGTGCTGCCACTGTTTGAACTTTTATTACTTCACATCTCTTGGTCTTTGGTGCTGCTGTTTTATATCTTTCCTCTATTCATTATTTATAGTTTTCTCCATTGTCAGCTGACACATTCCATGTCAGGCAATATGAACGGTGAGAAAAGTTGCTGAAATAAATAAGCAGGCAAGGAAGGAGTATTTCTATAACTGCATGTCTTTCCCCCCCCCCCCAGGACTGATGCTGCCCAAGTAAAGGGCTGTGAAAATATGGATTTGCTAGAGCTGTATTGCTTCAACCAAGCAACATCCATAAGGTTTAATAGGGGGGTGATGTTCTAAAATGAAGGATAATGTTTCTGTGCTGAGGCTGTGATGTTCTTCACGATGGAACAATCCTTAGAAACAAATGATAACCTGCACTGCAATTTGCTCCTTTATAATACCTGGGGGGCCTTTTTGTTCCTAAAGATTGGCCTTTTTTCATTTCTAAACATATTCCTGCCCATTAAAATAGAGCAAAAGGATCCTAGGAGAAGCACACTAAATGCAATTGCTTGAAGCTTTAGCAGCAGAGTTGTAATTTTTCCTTGTTCAAGTGGAAAGCTACTTAAAGAATTAGATTCCAAGCAGGAAATACTAAATGTTGTTTTTGCTGCTGCTGTTTAATCCCTTTGAAGAAGAAAATCATGTGCCTGGCAAGGGTGGGGTAGGAGTGAATCTGGCCTGCTGACTTAACATTTATGCTGTTTTGGACATTCATTCCTACCCACCACCACAATGTTTAATTTCTTAAAATAAAGGCTTAATCACGTCTGCAGTTAGGTGTGTGCATGTGTGGTTAAAATGGTCTTAGTCAACTTTCCCTCTTGCATTTATTTGCTACTTGCTTTAAAATTTCTAATGTCTACTCCCAAACTGGAAGGAAACTGAGCTTTGCATATGCAGTACATGGTTCGAAGGAAATGTGGCCAGTTAATTGATTTTCGGAGTCATCTGATTGTGTGACCCTCTGTCCCCTTAGTAATTATCAATCATTAAAAACTGTCAAAAGCTTCCTTCCTTTTCCCAATCTCCCCTTCTCAGCTTGCATGTAGTTAACATGCAAATAGACTGTGCTCAGCCTGAATGTATAACCCATTAAAAATACTTTTACTATTTTAGCAGCCTGATCTTAAACAGAGGTGTAACTCACTGATACCTGACCTATGCATGCAGGAGACGGAGTCTGATCAGATAGCTGCAAAGGTGTGGCCTTGATCATACAAGAAAGGGGGCCAATTTAACAGAAGTAACCCCCTTAAAAAGAACCCTCTACCAGGGAATCATTCCAGGCTGCCGCCCGCCCCCCAAATAAAAGCCCCCGAGTCATGAGCCAGGATTGGGCTGGAGCACAATTCCCCATTTGTTGTGTGATGGCTCCACAAGCAGTCCAGAACATTATCTGTTATGTCCCCATGTGATCACCCCTTAATCTGAGAGTATAGAGGCAGAATGAACTGTACCACTTCAAGTTGCAGGTGAGGGGAAAAACGCGAGGTTTGGATATTCCTCCTTGTCAAATAGAAACAAATCAACTCCCTGGAACCAAGCGCATTGTTTGCCTGCCCTTTTGTTTGCCCCTTTGTAATGTTATTCAGGGTGTGGGAGCGGGTTAGCATTGGGATATATTCTTTTCATAAATATAGTCATCCATCTGCAAGCCTGAAGGGTTATAGCTCATATAATTTCCTCAAACAGCTATATGTGTAGGCTGGGACTGAGTCCAATAGAACTCACTTCCTAGTAGATGTATATATAATGTGACTCTGCAGTATAATCTTTATAGTGTTTATTTAGACTTAAGTTCAACTAGGTTCAGTCAGATTTACTGGGTAGCAAATATTTAGACTTTATCAGTCTTGAAAATGCTTGGTTTCAAACACAGATCCCCAGTTTTTGGGCTGTTCTGAAACAGAGGCTGTCCACAGAAACTGATTTTAAGTCTTAATAATCAGATTAGACTTAACTTGTGCAAAATTTCTCGGAGTTGCACGTAAAGATTTTTTTTTATAAATGTAACCTTGATCATATTGAATTTATTTTGCTGGGCATGAACTGCAATACTAATAACCTAAACTGAACGGAACAGGTGTGCCATGGAGAAGATGCACTCAGGAATGCAGTATCCATGCCCTGTCCCGCCTAGGATTGATGTATTTATTCCCCACCCACCCACACCCACCCCGGAAAAGTAGAGCAGGGCCAGATTACAAAATAGATTTTAAGATTTCTCCCAAGGCTTGTCAACAATGCCCCAACATAATTTTCACATTGTGATCCTGATGCTCACTAATGCTATCTCGAAAACAGCTAAAGATGAGCTGCAGCACTTTGCACACTACATTGATGTAGGATGTTCCTATTGCTGTAAGCCACCAAGAGTTCCCTTTGGGAAGATGGGCGGGATACAAGATTAATAAATAAATTCAGGCATTAAGTAAATGCTATCATATGCTCATCCAATGAGAGTTTAAAAAGGAAAGAGGGTTGAAGGGTAGCGGGATAATACATCCTAGTTTTATAGCTCAATGCCTCCTTCCCATCTTCTGGTGATCTTCCACAGGATTTCAGGAAATGGGGAAGGAACCCTCCTCCCATCTGTAACATGGGGGTGGTAGTACTAGATTTGGTCCCCTAGAGTGAAAAAGTAATATATCCTTGAGCTAAAGACCAAGAGAGGGATCAATAGGGCTGTGCAGCCTGTAGGAATTCTGAAAATCTCTAGAAAATATGGTTAGGCTCAAGCTAGTAAAGGGAGATCATGGGTTATGAATGAAACAGTATTAATGGGTAATTTAATGAAACTGTTATGAATGAAACAGTATTAGCTTGTCTTTGTATGTCGCAATTGCAATTTCTTCTTATGCCAAAGGCAAAGAATGGAAACTTCTACCAGTTTTAAACAAACCGTGTTTTTCTCTCTCTGTGAATTCAAGGAACAGTGGTTTGCTTAAATTTTAGTTAGGAAGCAAATGGGGATTTGGTTGGTTTATTTCCACTAACTGGAGTTTAAATAAATAATAAATTCCTGAGCTTGGATGTGTCAGAGAACTACAGTTTATTTAAAATGGAGGTAAAACCTTTCAGTCTATTCCTGTGGTATGTGGAAATGGAGGATAGTGAAGGTTTTTGGCCTGATTTTGGCTGAAACATCCTCAGTGTCAAATCATGTTCTCATAGTCTTCTGGTGGCAACATTATCCATATGGAGGAAGTTGCTTAAGAACACAAGGGCAACAATGCTTCCTTTTGTTTCCTACCTGTTATCTCATCTCTCTATGCCTGCCTCTATGTTATGGTCCATTACTTTATGCTGAACACTGACTGGACGAGTAATCTGACTAGGGCTGTTCCTCTCCTCTCTGGCACCATCGAATGCAGTAGCAACAGGTCACAGAAGCAATATAAATATGAAGTGCAGGTTTAAAGAATCAGAGGAGCTAATACGTTAGCAAGCAACAGCAAAGGTAATGAAATGGATACAGGGGGAGACACACAGATGAAGATGACAGAAGAGAGAAAAGAATGGAGAGAAGGAAAGAGGTTGGTGGCAGATGAGCCATGGACATCTACAGACGTTGAGACAGAAGTCAAGTTTTGGAGGAGAGGGAAGGGGAAGAGAGGAGATATACTGTACACAGTATATAGCAGGTGGGCTGAAAAAACATTAAGACTTCTATGATCTGAGCAATTAAGAAAAGAGACGGGAAATTAAAAAAGCAACCTCAGGCCTTTTTTTCAAGCAGGGCTCAAATGCTGTCATGTTACTGGCTAAACAACACCTACCGTAGGATAAAACAGAAGAGACAACTGGCTGTGGCTGATGCATGAAGGAGGAGGTGAGAGACAAAACAACAACAACAACATTAGATTGGAACACAAGACAACAAAAACACAAGAAGGGAATTCAAGAATCATTACAGAACAGAGGAAAAGGGGAAGGAACAGGAGAGGGGGGGGAGACTAGACAGATCCGCTGCAGCTGTTGTAGGTATTTACAAATAGAAGCATATTGTTGACCACTATTCCCTTATGCTGAGACTTACTCGTTAATTCGTTGCCCCATGTTCTTACAGTGATACACCCTATTAATTACCATATTTTCCCATCTATAATGTTCCTCATGTATAAGACGACCTCCACTTTTCTAACCCGGAATTAGTTTTGCAATTACTTTTGCAATTAGTGAGAACATGCATCTCTCCTCTGATTACTTCTGTGTATAAGACAACCCTCAATGTTTAGTCTAACAATTTTTGACAAAATATAGTCCTATATATGGAAAAATACTGTATATTTATATTTGCATATCTTACCTTAAATCAGTACATACAGATTCAATGCAGACATGTTTCTCCACATCGTCCCTATTTGTAGTCATTGTCCTCCATGTCTTCCTTTTTGATGACCCAGCAGGGAGGACTCTAGCTTGATCACAACGTTCACCATGGGTTGTTTCACCCCACAGTGGCAAACTACAGGTATGCTACATCTCAACTGGCAAAGACAGATGCAAAAGATAAAGATCCCCATTTTGCTGCAGCCTTTGTGTTCATGTCCAGATTTTCTGATCAGATTAATAGATTGGTTTTCAAGGTATCAAAATGTCTGCGATACCACTTGAAAAGCAGACCCCCATTGTTGGATCTTCAGGAATCTCTTATAAGAACACATACTCTCTCTCTTCTGAATTTATTATTTATTTATTTATTTTTCAAATTTATATACCGCTCCTACTTCCCAAGCGAGAACTCAGGGCGGTTCATATAAAAAGTTAAAAAGCAAAGAAGGTGGCAAGGCAGGAGCAAAACAGTGGTAACTTTGATTCCTTTCTTTCATCCTTTGGAGGTTTCATCAGTGAGACTGTTCAAACCCTTTCCAGTAAAGCATTTTTTTTTTCCAGAAGTGACAGCTCGCCTGTTGAATACATTTTAAAAAACCTGACTGTCCATTTATATCCTTCTCTCTTTCCTACCCAGTCCTTATACCCTCAAGGCAAAGTCCTGGCTCAATTAAATCGATCTGTACATGGCTTTGGTGAAGCTAGAGTGGAACTCTTCTGCTGCAAAACATGAGAAGCCCCTTTGTGTTGAAATATTGTGGTGTTTAAAGAGACAATACAGTGGTACCTTGTTTAAAGGAATTAATTTGTTCCAAATGAAATTCTGTTAAGCAAATTTTCCTTTATAAAAATGTTCCCATAGGAATGCATTGAAAACAGAGTAATCCCTAATCATGAACATTTTTATGTTGCACGGATTCGCCCCATAGGCTATTCTGTTAAACAAATTTCCCCTAACTCCAGAATTTTTTATGCTGTACAGATTTTATGTTATACAAACCGCTTGTTATATGATGTTCCATTTTTAAGACTATATTTTTAAATGGTTAGATTAAAATTTGAGGGTCATTTGATGCATGGATGTAAGCTGAGGAAAGAGCCACACAATTATGAAACTGCCCATACCTTGTCTCTACCAAAAATCATCTTATATGGGGTGTTTGTTTTATACATAGAAAAATATTTCTGGGTGATCTGCAGTAAATTGTCTACATGTCTGGTTCTCAGTCTAATATCAACAATCACAACCATTTTTATATTGTACAGATTCCCCCCATAGGAGATTCTGTTAAGCAAATTTCCCCTATCTCTGGAATTTTTTATGTTGTACAGATTTTATGGTATACAAACTGTTTGTTATACGAGGGTCCACTGTACTTCCTTTCCAGGAGAATTTAGCATATACATCTTTCCCTGCCCTCTGCCCCCTGCCCCCACCCCTCCCACACCATGCTGCTAGCAACAGGAGTGCCTTGTTTGCACATCCAGAGCTGCTTTGCTGGATTTGCAACTGTTAAAATGTAAACAATTCCTGCTGATGTCAATGAAACTTATTTGTACATTGTGTTTTTAGAGTGGGTGTCTATAATGTGGTGATACAAAACTCTGGAATAAAAGAACTCCAACTAAACACAGAGTCAGGAAGTGCACAATTCAGCTAATACTAACCCTGACAACCACTCGTTTTGCTCTGTTCTGTGACATGAAGTACGATGACTGCGTAAGCTGCTTATTTCCCCATGCTTATTATTTGTATTATTATTAGTTACCTGTACTCAGTCTCTTGGGGGGACAGGATGAGTAAAGCAGCAGAGCACATGCTTTGAATGCAAGAGGCCTTGATTCAGCCTTTGGCACTGTTCTTAAAACAACACTGAGTGCAGTGAACAAGGAAGCTCTCTGCACAATGTATTGCGTAGTCCTGCTGATGGCAGACGGTACACAGCTAGTTGGACAAACAATCTGACCTGGTGTAGGGCACATCCCTATTTTCTTTTGTCATTTGCAAGAGAGAGACTTTGTGGTTTAGTGTTTATAAGAAACTTGAGATCAAATCCTCACTGGGCCACAAAGCATATGGCCAGTGACTTTCTCCCTGCGTAATCTACCTCAAAGAATTGTTATGGGGAGGAAAACAGGTAGGAAAGCCAGGCATGCCAGCAAGAGCTTAATGAGGGAAGGGTGAGACATATATGTTACAGGCAGGCAACATAGTATATATAGCAAGACATAGAAGTGTCAGTATTGCGCTGGACAGCTATAAAATTGAGGCTGGATAGCTTAATGAGAAGAGCCAGCTTTTCAGCCTTGGATAAGCTGCACTGTCCCATGATAGCCCCAGAGGGAGGGGAGTGGTAAGCCACGTCTGAGTAGCTAGAAAACCTTGGAAAGTGTTGTTCTTATGGCTGGATACATCAGTGGTTTTGTATCTGGTCGGGAAGCCAGAGGTTGGGAATGTGATTTCCCCATTGTGCCTCCTGTTTGTAGAGCCAGCCTGTGTGTCCTTGGGCAAGCACCCACAGAAGAAGGGAATGGTAAGCCACTTCTGAGTGCTCTCTACCTAGGAAGGCATGAAAAAGGGTCGTTAGTCAGAACTAACTTGATGGCACATTATTATTATTATTATTATTATTATTATTATTATTATTATTATTAT
>JAHTLZ010000016.1:78716806-78736520 GCA_023846285.1 Phrynocephalus versicolor
TAGTAGTAGTAGTAGTAGTAGTAGTAGTAGTAGTAGTAGTAGTAGTAGTAGTAGTAGTAGTAGTAGTAGTAGTAGTAGTAGTAGTAGTAGTATACAAATATTGATAATGGGGGAAAATCCACATAGTTTGTATCTGAAAGCAAACCTACCTATCTTCCAGAATCACAAAACACAAAATATGTAGTTATAGTTTGATATCCACACTTTTCCAGATAATGATATTGGAACTGTCTGAAAAAGAAAGTAAACAAAATGCATATATTAGGGGAAATGGCACACTACAATTTGTAGATTAGTGAAATCCATGAAATTTATGCCATCTGAAAGTTATGTCAGCTAGTCTTTTAAGATGTACTGTATTTTTCCCTATAAGACACACTTTTCCCACTCTCCAAAGTAAGGGGAAATGTCTGTGCATCTTATAAAGCAAATACAGCAGTCCCCGCTACATACATATCACCATTTTTCATTCAGAGATGTTACCTGCATAGAGCCTCTCCCGTCTGTGCTGCAGCTGGGATTCTGCAGTTCCAATCACCCAGGTCGCAAAGAGGATTCCTCCAGGGAGCCTCTCCCTACCCCTCCCCTTCTGCAGCTAAGATTCCCCAGTCAAAAATCACCTTGTTTGCCTCTACCCTCCCCTTCTGAAGCCTGGATTTCAAAGCTCCAATTACCTCGTTTGCAAGCCTCCCCTTTTGCAGCTTGGATACCACAGCTCCAATTACCAAGCATCCCTTTTGCAGCTTGGATTCCACAGTTCCAATTACCTTGTTTGCCATAAAACCTTAGGCTAAACATTTTTTCTTGTTTTTCTCCTATGAAAACAGTGCGTCTTATGGGGGGGGTGTATTTCTCCTTCCTGTATAAATAAAAATACACATTAGAGAAACGTGCTTGCACAAATAGCTTTATTAGGAAAAATTACATAAAATTGTATGAATATGGGTGCAAATTGCTATACAGATACTGGGCCAAATGATCTTAAACTGGAAAAATGAGGAACAGCTCAAATCTGAAATGGACAGAAAGGTTCTTCCATAACTCAGAGGAAGTCCACTGAAAAAGCATAGACTGACTTATCTCTGTACAAACATGCAAACAATTGGGTCATTTCTCCTGATCACAATTCTGCAGGCGTTACTGTGCTCAATTTGGCATCTATTTCACTGGAGCAGAGAAAGAATTCCACATGTGCTTTATTATAAATAATGGTGTTGTGCAGCCACACGACTTATGGGATCAACCCTCTGGATATTAGGCCTGTGATTCATCTTGATTTTCTATGTTTTCTTAATTAATACCATATTTCATCTTTCAATGGAATATTTAGGCTACAATCCTATGCACATTTGCTTGGGAATAAGCTTCAATGAGGGACTTGCAGCTTCCAAGTACGTATGCATAAAAATTAACTGTAAGATGACTGTAAATTTCTCAAGTGTGCAGTGCTAACAATGCCCTTGCTTTTGTGTTTTCATTTTATTTCAGTTGTTTCAGAAAGGAACAGTATTTTTTGCAGCACTTAAACTCAAATCAGAAAGAACAGAATCAGGCTTCCCTCTCTTCCATGGGAGGAGTTGGGAGGAGGTCTCAAAGACGGACAAGTGCCACTCATTGGGATAAGGGCTGGGATAAGTAGGTGTTTGCGTTCACACTCCCTCCCATTTTGTTAGGGGGTGGGAGGGATGGCTTTTATGATACAACTCACCAACCTTTCACACCCAGAAGCCTTTAAACAAGCCTCCATTTTGTAGCAACGTAGTGGAGGGAAACACCTGCCTCAACATACCTAGGTCGGGCTGACTGTCATGTTTCCTTATGGTCCATCTCAGCTATCATCTGGAGCTAATGCTGTTGTGAAGTTGTAAACTCATACAGAGCTTTTTTTTGGGTGGGGGGCTACATAATAAAACAGTGAACCAGATGTAACAAGTTTGATCTTGATTTACAACCCTTTTTTATGCTTGTGTCAAACCTTGTGGCATTTTTTGATATATACAGTATGAATGAGTATATTATAATTTCCTAGGACATGTGTGGCGTGCACACTTTTCCATTCCTGAAAGAAATCTTCCTTCTATGACATTATGATCTCCTTGCAGATTGAAGACCACATTCAATCAAGATTTGAACTCAGAGGCATTCAGATGGCACTAGAACAAGACACCTCCCCCCATATCAGTTTCTCCTCTCCCTGCACCATCCTCTCTTACACTGTTCCAGAGGACTGGAGGATCTTCCAGAAGCATATGGGTTGTGTTAGTTGCTGGAGGGGAAACAGCACAAGGCACTTGAATTGCGTGACATTTCAGCTTTATCAGCTTCATTGGTTCCAAGTTCAAGTCCTGGCTCCATTCAAAGTGATAGTTTTGATCTTGAAACCTCTCTGTACCTCGACAATGGGCTACGTCACAGAACTGCTCGTCTCCCATCCACATAATGCCTGCCTGTACTCTAGGTCAGGCATGAGGAAAGTGATGCCTTCCATATGTTGTTGGGCTGCAACAACAGCCTTAGTCAGCAGACCCAATGGGTTGGGAATGTTGGGAACTACAGTATTTATTTATTTATTTATTTCTATACCGTCCGTCTTCCAATGGAATTCTGGGTGGTTCACAACAATATAATGCTACAATAGCATCAAGTCAGAGTAAAAACATTTAAAAAAACAGCAAAGATGGCGGCAAGTATTTATCAAGGGGGGGGGACTACACACTCTGATGGTTGCCAAATGCCTCTCTAAAAAGGAATGTTTTAAGAACTTTTTTGAAGGCCAGCAGGGACGGAGCAAGGCACAACTTACTAGGCAGGTGGTTCCAAAGCGAGGGGCCAGCCACAGAGAAGGCCCAGTTTTCAGGTGACCGAAAGTACAACAATATCGGTGGTAATGAGGGTTGTGTTTCAATTGCCCCCAAAGGCCTATTCATTGCTGGCATTCCAATTGCAGAATGCTCTCCTCGGGGAGGCCAACTGGGCACCTACCTTCATGTCATTTTAATACCTGTTGGAAATATCCTTCTTTGACACGGACACACTGCCATGCCCCAAGCTGCTAAATTCTCTGAGCATTATTTTCACACTGACTTGTCTTTGTTGTTTCAATTCTACCAACAGCTTCTATATTGCTCTTTCATATTGCAATGATTCAGGGTTCTTATTTCAGTATATTTTTAAACCAATTTGCAGTCATGTTAATGTTTCGCATGCTGGCCCGGGGAACCTTTGAAGAGGACTATATAAATCAATCAGACAAATAATATACTCTTAATGACACTGCCTGCCTTAACTACTAGTATTACTGGGAACAGGGGTATGTGTGTGCACTCACAAGGTATAAAGCAAAGCAGAGTTTAAAAGTGTGGATTTCTTTTTAAATTTTAAAGCTATAATCTGTTGATTAAGAGTAGGATTTTGCTATACTGAAGAAATGGGAGTTATTGGAAGATTGTAGACTCTGATGCAAGGAGTCTGTTGTTATCTGTAGTGTTTTGGAGCCTTACTTGGGGGGGTGGGGTCAGCAAGGCCAGTGGCCAGGATGTTTAGGGGATCTGGGGCATTTTAGCTGACATAATGTTCCCAAGTTCTGACCAATGCGTCAATCAGCAGAAGTAAGAAAGCCAAGCTCTTTCTGCCTGGCCCTTGGGTTCTATAAAATTATTCTTATCTGATCTTCACTGTACCTAGTATTCCCCAGCTCCCTGAGACTTGGTACGCAAACAAGTTTTTACCTGCATGCTAAACCGTATACTATTGGGAAGAAACAGACTTGGAGACAACCTGAGCTCATCTTACTACATGACCTAATGCATGCTTGCTAAGGAAAAAAAATCCGTCAAACTCAGTCTTCTCCCCAAATACAATCAGTGACCCTCCAGGCAAATACAAAGCACAGGGGGAAAGGACAGGATTGCAGACTGAGACTGCAAAACAAAGTATCTCAGTATTTGAAGTGAGTTCATATCCTTAGGACCTGATGAGCTGCCTCCAAAGATATTGAAGAAACTGGCTAAAGAGAACTCAGGACCACTTTCTATTATTTACTTAAAATCATGGAAGACGGGTGAAGTGCCAGATGACTGGAGGGGGGCTAATGCTGTCCCCATCTTCAAAAAAGAGAAGAGCGAAGTACCAGGGAATAACAGACCAGTCAACCTGACAAAAATCCCAGGGAAAATTATAGAGAAGATAATAAAGCATTCAGTCTGCAGGCACCTTGAAAAGAATGCAGTACTAAATGGAAGCCAGTGTGGATTTGTTAAGAACAACTCCTACCAGATGAAACATTTTTTAGATAACTTCCATGATAGATGGTGGAAATGCTGTTGATGCAATATATCTTGACTTCATCAAAGCTTTTGACAAAATGCCCCATTATATTCTGATCAGAGACTCAACACTTAGACGTTCTCTCAAAGGTTTCTAAAGTCCTATCTCGTCTCTCTCTCAGTTCCTTATCTGATCCCTCTCTCTGTAAGTTCCTATCTGTTTTTCTTCTCTCAGTCCCTATCTGACCCAGTGATGGGGCCATTCCCAACACAGAGGTTAATACAGTAAGGGCGCTTTTACACGAACCCTAAAATCCGGGGCAAAGGGCTCCCAGATGCGGAGCTTAAAAATGTTTTCCCACCAACTCCGGACTTTAAACAAAAAAAAGTATGTCCACGCCCGCCTAAGCACGTCCCAGCACATTTTCCAAGTACCTGGTCTCCAAAGGTGAAAAATTTCTGATGCTGATGTAAAGCAGTGAGTGCCGGGCTCTCCTCCCCTTGTGTTTTTTTTCTTTTTTTGCCCCCGCCCCTTTAAGAGACTGAAAGAGACTGGAATGGTTCCAGGAGCAGCTCAAGACAGAGCGGAGGTGAGCCTGGATTCTTTTCTCCCTTTTTTTCTCCCTCCCCTCATGCAGACAGGAGCAAGAAAGTGCAGAGGGGTGGGAACACAGGAAGAGTGACAAACCCCCAAGATCTCTGGTCTGAATTTAAGTTGCCAGCGGATCTTAGGGGTCATGTAAAAGTGCCCTAAGAGAGATAAACTTACCTTAACTGTGTCCGTTCTTCTGAGCTTGGAATATCCCTATATGTCTCTGAGTCAGAGTGTGAAGTAAGCATTTAGCAGTGCTCTAATTTTACTATGCTGCGAGCTCAATTATATGACCCCATTTCACCAGAAATTATTGTACACTTAATTAGTTGCCTAATGTTTATAAAGTGTGAGCCATATATGATTTCAGGATTTATTAATAGGCTTCTTAATTAGTAGATTGTATATCATCCAGGTGGGCTGATTCTAATTCAGATTAGGATCATTATCTAAATGCCTTAATGTTTTTCTTTTGTTCTGATATGTTTTTCATCTGCATTGTTCCAAAATTTGTTTCTTCCCCATCATTTGCTAAATAAAGTTGCTGGCATCAGGATAAGCACAATGATTTCTGCAAAGGGCAGTTTTCAAACCTGAGCTTTTCTCTTTACAAGAACTCAGCACCTTTCTTTATTACGTTAATTAACAGAAGCAAGAAACATTTGTCATGTTTATTAGAACTTGGAAACAGCAAGCCCACAGCAAAAAATAATAATTTTTGAATCATACTTCTCACTTCAATATACTTCAGGCTTAACCCTGCTCCTGTTCTTAGATTTCAGGCATCTTTGACAATGCACTCTTCCTGGTTGCTGTGCTCTATTAAAGTCTCTTAGTTTATCTTGTGATCAACCACAATTCAAGACTTTGCTCTTTTCTGTTCCCAGCTGATAGACAAAAATGTTTATCTGTCCCTAGCCGTCTGACCTTCAACTTTCATTCTATTGAATTTCATTATGTTTCTATTACTCGAGTCCATCATGAGGTTATCCTGTTCATCCTGCAGAACTTCCGAATGCTGTTAGCAGCCTCTCTTACCCTGGCTGCATCTGTAGGTCACTGTGGATTTATAAATGTAACATCTGCTTTGGGCACATAAGTGCTAAAGGACATGGACATGTTTATGGCTCTCTTGGTGAGTCTCTTATGGCTAACCACTAGAGATGGGCATGAAGCAAAAAAATGGTGTTTCGGTTTTTCGTTTTTCGTTGAGAGGTCCGTTTCATTTCATTTCCGTTTTTCGTGAATTTTTGGAAAAATTTCGTTTTCGTTTTTCATTTCTACCCCCTTTTTGCATGATTTTTAAAGCATTTCCGTGCGGGGGCATCCCCCAACACCCCAGACCAGAGGGGAAACACTAAAAAATTGATGCTGGCAGAGACACAGTATAGACTAGGTACGTAGGGAGGCTGCAAAAGCAGCGGCGGGCGTTGCCCAGGGTGCAAGGCAACCGCAGAGGAGGGTACTCACCAAGAGGTACGCACACACACACACAGGGAGGCTGCAGGACTGAAGCTAGAGTCGCAGAGACAGCAATCCCACCCTAACTCCCACCGGGGACTGCAAGGAGGATGGGGGCTGCCAGAGCTTTTTATGCCCTCTGTGGCTGCCAGACCTGCCCAGTCTGCAACCTGGGCATGCTATTGGTTGAAGTTGTCCAAGAATTTACATGATCACATCACATGGCTTGCCTCCATGTTGTGGCTGGAGTGGCGACATCCATTTTGTCATCCTTAAAGGGAAAAGAAAAATACATCGCGATGGGAGAAGACAAAAACAAACCTTTAAGGACCTCAACCCCCCTGGTAGGTAATAATTTCAAATAATTATCGCATTATTGCTGCATTTTTATGGATGTCCAGGGTGTTTTAATGTCCAAGAAATCATTATTAGGCATCTGGGAGCCATTTTGGGTCGATGTCCCCTAACTCCCCTTAAAGGAAAAAAATACAGCGATCTGAGAAAAGACATAAATGCATGTTTTAAGGACCCCCCGGTAGGTATTATCAGACAGTATAAATAATTATTGCTGTGTTTTTATGGATGTCCAGGGCGTTTTTTAACATTTAAAACAGTTCATTTCATTGTGCGTTGCCATTAACGAAAACGAAACGTAACAAACACAGTTTTCGTGGTTCTGTTTGTTTTGTTCCATTTTCATCACAATTTTCGTTTGTCGTTTCGTTATGTAACAAAACAAATAACGAATAACGGAAACGAAAAAATATTCATTTCGTGCCCATCTCTACTAACCACTGCATGGAACACAGCCACAGAGGACTGTGTGTTAGTAGGTGAGTGAAGAGTCTAGACCAGTGGTTCTCAACTTGTGGGTCCCCAGATGTTCCTCGACTGCAACTCCCAGAAGTCTCCATCATTAGCTGAGCTGGCCAGGATTTCTGGGAGTTGCAGTCCAGGAACATCTGGGGACCCACAGGTTGAGAACCACTGGTCTGGACAATTGGCAGTGGAACCAATGACCTCAAATGGTGATGAGTGCTCCAACGCTGGAGACATTCAAGATGCAATTGGATAACTACCTGACAGATATCCATTGATTTGATTCCTGTATGGAGTGTGGGGTGGTGGACTTGATGGCCTTAGAGGTCCCCTCCAACTTTAGTGTTCTATGTTTCTAGACTGAAATTGAGGGAAACCTAACTGTAACAGAGTAGTTATTTTCTTATCAGTGGTTTAATTAAATATGTCCCACAGAAGAACTGATAATTGTTCTACAAAATGCACACACACTAGGTGTCTGTGAATCCTAGAGAGGGTTAAGGCGGGACATACTCTTCATTCGCCTCCCTCATTTAAGAAAAACTATTTTCTCATAGCCCCAGGGGAAAGCCAGTAAGATCAATTGGCAAACACTCTTCTATTAAGTGTGCAAGCTGGAAACCTTTGTTGTTTCTGAAAAATACTGAGCTTGCTGAAACTCTGGCCCCACTGTTTAACAAATCATGTTATATTAAATGCTGCAAACTATGCGTTTTCATGCAATCTGCAGCGTGTAGCAGAACGTGGCATGCTCCAGTCCTTCCTTCTTACCCACCTGTTGTTGGCATATGGCAAGAAACGAATCATCTCATCTAGTTTCAAGTTTGTATTCAAATTAAGTGGCTTTGGAAAGCCCTAAATGTTCAGCTATATGGGACCAGAGGTTGGGAGGAGTTCAGTCTCCCACTGGGCCCCAAAGAAGAACAGATGGCTTTTGGAACAATGAATAAGCTGCACAATCTCAGGGCAGCCCAAGAAAAAGGAGGAGGAGGAATGGTTACACCACTTCTGAGTACTTCCAGAAAACCCTGAAAAGGGTCACCATGAGTCAGAACTGTCTTGACAGCAAGATTATTATTATTATTAAACAAGCCACCCAATGCTTTTTCCGAAACCAGATTAGAAGTCAAAGGCTTCTACTGTATATGTTTACTTCTATGATAAGATCAGCTCTCAGTCCATCCTATTCTGTAGAGATAATCCTTATATCACTAACTTTTTTTTATAAATTTTATTAAATAAACATAAGGAAAACTCACAAATAACAATAATACACAATACACAATTATATATATATATATAAAAAAATAGACAATCATAAACAGTACAAAGTGCCCCCCATCCCCAAGAAACCGTCCAGTATTCTTACATCTTCTCTTTCTTCTTCAACTTCTTTTTTAGTAGGCTTCTTAAGGTCCTTTACACCAGAACTGTGTTGGATTATAAGTTGGTTGTATCCCTTTTCCTTTTAATAACACATGATCGATAAATTTCCCCCAAACATCATAGAAGATATCTTTTTTCATTTCTCCTCGCAAAACTTTTATATTGCAAGACAATTTATCATTTAGTGCTATATCCCACACTTCCTTGTACCATTCAGTAATTTTGAGGTCTGATTTAAGTTTCCAGTTTCTGGCAATGATCAGTCTTGCAGCTGTCATAAGGTTAGCTATTAGTTCTCTAGTTTTCACATCATATTCATTGATGGATGGTAATGATAACAATGCAATTTCAGGTACACATTTAATATCATTTTGTAGTATCTCTCTTATCACCTCAAAGATCTCTTGCCAAAACTTTTGAACAATTTCACATTCCCACCATAAATGAAAATAAGTGCCTATCTTTTTTTCACATTTCCAGCAAAACTTGGAATATTTTGGATTCATTCTATTTACTCTAACTGGAGTCATATACCATCTTAAAACTAATTTGAAATAGTTTTCTTTTATTCTAACTGATAATGACCGTAAGATCCTCAGATTCCAAATTCTTTTCCATTCCTCATTGTTTATTTCTTTCTCTATGTCTTGTTTCCATAGCTCTCTTATTGTGTCCTGTTCCCTGTTCTCGAGTGAATCTTGAATTATTTTATAAATTTTAGCAACTGCGCCTTTACCTGTATTTCCTTTCTCTGATTCATATGATGTCAAAAATTGCTCAAATTTTGTATATCCTCTGAGTTGAATATTTCTCCTAATCCAATCTTTCGTCCAGCTTTCTAACTGGGCGTAGTTCAACCAGGACAATTCCTAAGTTTGCAAAACGCGTTTAATTTCTTGTTTTGTTGTCATTTTTTAAATCCAGTCTTTTAACCTTGCCACTTTCCTTAATTTAAATAGATCTCCCAGTTTCTTCATGTTTCTCCTTATATCACTAACAATCATGTGTAACATACTTTTCGTTGAACAGCATATTTTCTGATTAATCTCATTTAGTCTTTAGAACAGCCCCTGTGGATATGGCTAAACAGAAGTACTGGGACATAACTACAGCTTTCTTAGTAATCCAAGTGCTTCTCTTCTAGAGCCAAAATAACACAGAACCCTGTGGAACAAGAAACATGAAAACACTTATGCCATAAGGCTTGATCTATTAAAACTACTTTATCAGATACACTGGCTGAAAACCTGTTGTTCAGTTACAAATAAAAGGCATAACTTTTAGCGGCAAATCAGTTTAGGAAGGTATTGTCTTCTGCACACTGAATTGCACAACATGGTTTGCAACAGATGATGCCTGCCTACAGGTATTTCTTATAGGATGGCAAGTGACTGCTGAAAGTTATACCTTTTGTGTAACAATGTAACAATATTTTGACAACATCTCTCTCTCTTTCTCTCTCTCTCTGTATGTGTAATATATTTCTGTTATTACGTGTTATCAAGTCACTTCTAATTTATGATAATACTGTGAGTGATGTAGATATTAGAGATGGCCACAACATGGAAAATTAATGGAAAAATTTTGTTACTCATTGTGTTTTGTTTCATATCATTACTAAACAACTTTTTATTGATTTTCAGTAATGAAACAAAATGAGTAACAAAATGATTCGGAAGCTGCCACCACCCATGTGAGGTTTTTTGACAGTTTGGGCTGTTCCCAGTGGGGACAGCCCACCTGTCAAAAAACCACACCTGGGTGGTGGCAGCTTCCCAATTGTTCTGACCTGTCAAACCCAGATGGGAGGTGGGTGGCAAGGCAGAACTGAGCAAGCAGCACTCCGTTTGAATTCCCTGCTGGTTGTTCCACTCTCCCTTGCCACACTGCTTCACAGCTGGGGCTTTTTGACAGATCGGGGGTGGGGAGTGCGGGCTTCCCTCCCTCTCCACCCCATCTGTTAAAAAGCCTCTGCTGGCAGGTGGGGGGGGGGGGCAAAAAGCATAAAAGAGCAGGCAGAGATAGAAAAAAACCCCATCCCCACAGCCCTACCTATAAAAAAATCCCAGCTGAGAGTTCTGGAAGACCAGGGGATTCCCTGCTGCTGTGGGTGCTGAGCTCACAGCAGCAGGGAATCCCCTGGTCTCCCCCAAAACAGCAGGGGTCTGAGAGGGGAGCGCTGATGCCAGCAGCTGCCCCCACTGCCCACAGAACTCCCTGTCCAAAACAAACCCCTTGGAAGGACGGGGTGATAAGGGAGAAAGGAGCAGTCAGGCAGTGAATATACTGCTACCTGGCTGCTGTGTTTTCCCTAGACGCTCACCTCCCAGCTGGGATTTTTTGACAGCTTGAACTGTCTAAACCAGCTGAGAGGCGGTGGCAGGCAAGAACTGAGCAGGGAAACAGCCGACAGATCTCCCTGCTGAAGTGAGATCTGGAGGTGGCTCCCTGGTTTGGTTCCTCCTGAATGGAAAACATCATTTCGTTTCAGTTCCAGACGACATGCTGTCTGCCGTTTCGTTTCAAAACCATTCAAAATGTTATGAAACAATGAAACAGCATATTGTTGTTTTTGTAATGTGCCCATCCCCAGTAGATTTCTATGCATGTACATGCACAAAGGGTGGAATCTAATGCTTTGGCTAGATCTTCTTAGCAGATCTTCTCTAAACTGAAACCTCACGTGCTACTATAATACCACACTGTCCATTTAGGGAAACTTTTGAAGAAAGCCTTTCTCACCATCAGCCTCAAATTTTCAATAATAAGCATTTTAAAAAGTCAAAAAGTGTGCTGCTTATAAACCACCCAATAGCACTTAAAGCACTCTCTGGGTGGTTTACAAGTAATTATGCAGACTACACATTGCCCACTCCTCAGCAAGCTGGGTACTCATTTTACTGACCTTGGAAGGCTAGAAGGCTTAGTGAACCTTGAGCCTGCTACTTGGAATTGAATCCCAGGTCATGAGCACAGTTATAATTTCAGTACAGCAGTTTAACCACTGCGCCACCAAGGCTTTTACATTCAAAATGGTTCAAAATATCCAAATATTGAACAGGTAATTTTTAGGATCAAAAAAGTAAAAGCTCCGTATTTCAGTAGATCTGGTCATGGGAACTCTACCAATGTGCTGACAAAACACTGTAACACTTTAAAGGCCCAATTTTATTTTGGTGTGAACTTTTGTCAATCTGAATCCAGTTATTCAGACATAGAGGTGTAAATAAATGTGTCTGTACTCCTATATCCGGATAAGTGGATTTTGATCCACAAGAGCTTACATTGAAATATAACTGTTACTGTTTAAAATGCCAAAATATTTTGCCTGTCTCCTCCTCTTCCCCCACTTCTCAGCCAACATGCTGAGACTAAGGGTGCAGTTAGAAGTTTAAAACCATCTTGTTTTTGAATCACATTTAGCATGTTTGAGATCAGTGTAAAAGATTCTGACTACACAATGCACAGGTCAGCATCAATTCCGTGCACATACCGCTCAAATAAATGGTTTTTTTTTGTCAGAAATTGAAGTATTTTAATCTGCTGTCATTTATTTTAACTATCTTGTGAAATCTATTTATATTATTTTGAATCATTTTGGCATATATGAATGCCCTTGGCGGTATAAATTGTGTATCTGGGATTTGTCAAATACTGGGTGCTACTATCACAGGTCTCAAGATACTGGGAAACACTGCAGACTAATCTGTTATATTTTTGTCTGTGTGTAATAATGAAATAGCACTATTTCAGTTTGTAAAGAATAAAAAACTAACACATATTAAGAATGACACTGACGGTGGGAGCAAGTGGCTATGAGAGGCAGGCAGTGCAAGGATGTGTGTGCACTGCAATGTTGTTGCATTTGACGCTTTGTCCTGCACCCTTCTGCTTGCAATCAAAGCTGGATGGAATTAAAACAGGATTGGCTTGTGGAACAATTCAAACACAGATTATAATTTATAGGCAGAGTATGTGAGGTGTGTGAGTCTGACTTAATTATAAAATAAACAAATAAATATCTTATTACACAGTGAATAAAATAGTTCACATATGAATCCTACAGTGCTGAATGAGCTACAGGTCTTCCTCGGTAGACCACTTCTTATGTGATACTTTACCTCAACTGGCACTTACTCATTCACTCAGAGACTCTGATAATGAGAAAGAATAAAATGTTTCTGTTTATGTATAGTTCTTCATAGATAAAACAAAAATCATATTGTGCAAGAATGTTTAAATATTACAACATTGAGCGTAACTGGTTAATTAGCTTCATTACTGACTTGTTACTTAGCTAACCTCACTCTAACCAGCTACTTCTTCCAGACTTCATTGGGAACAGAGAATCCTGACCAAAAAAGTGTGGGGGGACGATTCTGAGATAGAGAGGGAACAATTGGCTGTTACTGCGTCGACTGGCAATCATCCCAGTCCAGAAAAACTCCTCCCAGCTAAAAACTCATTAAAGGCATCATATGAGGCTGTAATATAGCTAACAATAGTTTGAATTTTTAAAAGAGAATCAGAAAAGAGCGGCAAGGTCTCAATACAGGAAAGTACTCCCTCCTTCGCAAGCCTAGAAACTGACAATTATGTCAGCTTCTCTAGACAAATCCTCTTTGCCTTCTCTTTCACCACCCCCAGCTACCAGTCCCATGCTCTTTCTCCACTCGGCTATATATGCATATCACGTTCTGTCTATCTCCATGTATTGGGCTGCAGGGGGGAAATGTTTACTTTGGTTTTTTGTGTTTTTCCTATCTGTTATACTGAACTAATGTTATTCCAATTTGAAAGAATTTTTAAAATAAAACAAATATTAAAAATAACTCAGTAGCAGCAGCAGCAAGTGGCGGTGACAGGGCAAGTGAGTTCATGACAAAGCTTGAAATGCAATTATTTTAAAAGCCCACAGTCTTCTCAACCAATCTACAATACAATTTAAAAATGGATTAAAATGTTTCACACACAGTAACACAAATTGTACATGATGTTAAACCAACTTCAAAAACCCTGATCCATTTTCATATTGTTCCTGTGCTCTTCTTTGCAAATAATAAATTTCTCCTCAGCGTATGGATCATAAGCACTCTACTTCCCAACCCAACCCAACTGACATCCCAGAAGGAAGAAACACATTCTTGGAACAACCCAAATGTTTACTATACTTTTTGTTTCAAGACTGGGGGGAAAAACTTCAAGGAAACTGGGGATCATTAGCCAAGTCATTTTGTGACCAGTCACATAATGCTCTTTAATGGTTTGGAGAAAATAGGAAACAGGGAGGGGGATGGAACTAAGCATTCAGGAAGAGGTCAAGGTTTACTGGCTGGAATTCTGAACAGGAGTACTTTAAATTACAATATTTCATCAGACATCGACTTTTGCATTCATATTAAGCAATTCATTATTATTATACTATGATTGTAGTGGGAAGGTTTCCAATACCCACTAACTGAACAAGTCCAGAATTCATCATGGCATGACTGTATGGTCCTCATACATGTAAGCATGTATTCTGCAACTCCTAACATTTTTACTGACACTGCGTAGAGGGAGTAGCTGGGGCTAAAACAGTCTGTTAACAAGAAGAGAATGGGGAACAGAAAGTCAGTAGCAGACTACAAGAAAATAAAGCTCATTTTCTTAATTGAGGGTAGAGATGCATTCATAATACTCCTTTAATACAAGTGTTATCTAGGAGTTGAGTCAGGGCGACTGGACTTCTTTTCTTGTGGGATCAAAAAGTTTCACTACTCATCCACTACTTTTCTGGTGGGAGCCTTCCAATTTATAATTCACCTTGGTTTCACCCCATCCTGTTCTGAATAGGTTTGCTAGGTGGACAATGGTTTGTGGTGTGTGAAAGTCCCACCTATGCAACCCTTCCCTGTGGGGATTCCCTGTACTCCAGTAGGCCCTGGCAAAGCACTGAACAAAGCCATTAGCCCAGGGCTGAGATCACCCACAGAAAAGGGCATGGCCAGGCGTGGAGAAGACCAGGCCAGAGCAAGCTCTGGATGACCCTGAAGCTGAGCAGAGGTCAGCCCCAACAGGAGGCCAGGGGAAACAATGGCTACCAAGATATCAGGATAATCAGGCGACATCTGGTCTGTGACCAGCCCGAAGCTCCTCCCTCTCCCCTATCAATGATTCCCCTCTAGCAAGCCTTTCCTCCTAGGTAAGGCTGCATACGTGAGGACCCTCATCCCCAAACCAATGGAATTCATACATGACCAAAGACCATCCTTCCTCTGTCTTCCTTTGTTCTATTGTCAATGCTTCTCTCCACCCCTTGTATAGCTAATAAAGAGCCTGGGTTCCCAGGGGAGGCAAGGAGAGCCATGCAGAGAAACACAAAGAGACACACGCCTGAGACCAAGAGGTGATTGTACCCCAAATCCTGTGTCCATATGTAGTCTTATCATTCCTACACTTCCCAACATCCATCAAGTATGGGTCATTAACTGTGGCCTTCCTAGTGGAGGTGTGAAGTGCTTCTGCTTTGTCTGGGGATTGATGAAAGGGCAGCATGGTAAATGGAAGACAGATTGTGCCTGTGTGCTCCCTCCTCCTCCCCCCCCCTTGAGAGAGGGGTTTTCAATACACATATTAATGGCTTGCCTGACCCCTCTCTCAAACCACCTGTCTTCTGTGTCTTGCATATGTATTGTTTTCTTAAAATGTGAGTGAAAATAAACAGCCACCAGAGGGCAATTCATATTAGCACTCTGTTTTCTTAATGGACTTTAGCCTGTTGTGAATATTACATCCAGTTTTAAGGGGAGCATTTCAGTTACTCAGTAGGAATGCAGGAAACAATAAAAAACCACATAACTGGAGTTGGTGAAAGGGCAGTGGTGGGAGAGAGATTGTGCCGAAATTCATGTTCAGCTGGGGGACTTTCTCAGACTAAGGAAGCTGTTTGGATGGATAGTGAAACATTTTGATCCCAAAAGAAGTCCAGTTGCCATTACTCAACTTCCAGATTACCTCACATGGATGACTGAGAATCTCCACAGACATATTTTAATACTGTACAAGCAATTTCATACAGATGGGGAAGTTCCAAAGAGAAACTATGGAAGGGCTTTAGCAATAAAAAGTGGCAGACTTATTTGGCAGGACATCCTATTGAATGCAGTAAAACCCATATAAAATTGAACTATAAGATTTCCTTTCTGGGAAGAAACCCTGCTGAGATCTGGGGCCTATTTACTGTATGTAAGCAAGTACACAAGATTGGGTAGGTGCAATCCTACAAATGAGATTGCTTAGCTCTCATGAACTCTGCTAGGATTTAAAGATAAACAATGTGGACAATTGCAGCCCAAGTGTGCTTTGAAACTAGCACTCTTGTCAGATTTCATTTATATGAGGTCTTCACTTCTCCAGTATCATTTATTGTACACTGCCGTCTAATCTTGGAACCAGAGTACTCAGGAATCAGGATTCCTCCACCACCACAATTTATACAATTTCATCCATGCAGTCATACATGCCGTAATAAATCTACTGTAGTATAGTTAGTAGTATAGTTAGTGTTATAGAAAGGAAGGAAGGGTGGGAGGGAGAAAGAAAGAAAGAAAGAAAGAAAGGGCACTCTTACACGACCCCTAAGATCCGCTGGCCACTTAAATTCAGACCAGAGATCTTGGGGGTTTGTCGCTCTGCCTGTGTTCCCACCCCTCCGCACGCCATTGCCCCCATCTGTGGTGAGGGGAGGGAGAAAAAAGGGAGAAAAGAATGCAGGCTCACCTCCGTGTCTGCCGGGGTCGCAGCCCTGGAAGCAAGCATTCCAGTCTCTTAAGATCTCTTAAAGGGGCAGGAGGGCAAAAAACCAAAAACAAACACAAGGCGAGGAGAGCCCGGCACTCACTGCTTTACATCCGCATCAGAAAATTTTCACCTTAGGAGACCAGGTACTTGAAAAATGCGCTGGGACGTGCTTAGGTGGGCATGGTTGCACTTAATTTTCTTTAAAGTCTGGAGCTGGGGAAAACAATTTTAAGCTCCGCATCTGGGAGCCCTTTGCTTTGGATTTTAGGGGTCCTGTAAAAGTGCCCAAAGAAAGAAAGAAAGAAAGAAAGAAAGAAAGAAAGCCAGGTTCCAGGGACAAAAAGAATACATTGTGAAGTAAAAAGAAATGCTTTTTTTTATTTTTGCAATATGGTATAAATACTGTACGGATGTATTTTAAGAAAAGACTCCTACAATGAAGGAGGTTGGGTGATGAAATGGTAATCACTAGCCCAGGCAATTTCTGTCTGAAAATGACTTTATCTATCTCTCCAATACAATGCTATCTTGACTATGACAAGTCACATGAAGAACTGAGCATTAAGCAATGACAGATTCAGGATGTGATGCTTGTGTGCATCATCCATGTCATGAGATTATCCTGGTATTGCCAATAGTGAGTTTTTAGATAGCGATCTTCAGAAGTCCTGAAACTGCTTTATGTTATTCCAGTACTCTTTATAAGAGATCTGTGAAGGAGCCAGCAATGTTATCTTGGACTCACAAACTGGAGGGACTAAGTCTCAGGATGAATAAAAATGTAAATAATTTTAATTTTACTTATAAAGGCTCAACAAGTTTCAACACACCACCTTCTTTAGGAGCAAGGTTCTAGAACTGAAACTTCATTTGCTCAATTAGCCTGTACCAGTCCTGAATACTGTAGTGTTCTGACATCTTGCTCCTGAGGAAGGCCGTGTGCGAAATGCATTGAGCATTTTTAGATCAGAATAAAGATTTACATTCTTCTGCATCCTAAGACCTAGTCTTTCATCTGATTTCTGATACCATCTTTAAAGCCACTAGAGGTGACTTTTTCTGAATTTGGCATTTGACGGGGGAACTAGACACCCACCTGTGTTTAAAATTGGAACCAAGGTTCCCCACAGTGAGGAACGATGTCTGCAACTTGAAATAAAAAACATCCCCACCTCTACCGTTGCCAAAAGGTTTTAGAATAGGCAAACCACCCCAAAACCGAAAGGAAACCCAAGCTGCTCTGGGTCATATCCCATGGCGGGGTGAGGAAGATAAGGAAAATGCAATGTATACCAAAACAGTTGGAGGAGAACTGTCCTGGTACATTGCAGTTCTCTTATCTTCCCCACCCCACCATAGGATATGACCCAGGGCAGCTTGGGTTTCCTTTTGTTTTTGTGGTGGTTTGTTTCCCTTCCTGCTTCATATATGTTTTACAAACGCTAAACCAGCAGTAAAAAAGCAGGGAAGGAAGTTTTTAATGTGCGCTTAGTAGGCTCCGGGAATTATACAGACCGACCTGTTGTTCTCTCTCTCTCTCTCTCTCTCTCTCACACACACACACACACACACACAGAGCGAGCGAGCGAGCGAGCTTTCACAGAAAGAATTCTTGAATTCTTTCACCCAGAAACAAAGCGGGGAAATCCACTCCTGGTTTTAACGGAGATTCCGTTGGCCCAGAAAAAGCCGCGCTTACTATGAAGGTTGGCGACGACGCTTTCTCTTAATTTACTAGAAGAAAACAGGGCGAAAGCCTGAACTGGAGCGCTGCGCGCCCTGCAGCAGGCGGTCGGCTCACCATCGGGCCAGAGTTCGTGAGGGGGCTCGGAGTGCAGGAAGGGCCTCAGCATCCAACGCGAAGGCGCCGCACTAGAGCTGCGCGCCTGGAGGGCTCCAGGGCAACTTCCCTTCAGGGCTCAGATCATGAAACTCCATTTTCGGAGGCTGGCCACGGTAGCCCAGAGAAGGAAGCGGCCGGGTTTCCTGCCCGCGGGAGAAGAGCTTGCTGGGCTGCTGCAGGCAGGCAGGCAGGAGCCCGTTGTGTCGCCCTCCTCCGATGTGGACTTCTGAGGTGCAGATCGGGAGAGAAAAACCCCTGCCTCGTTCTGTGCCCGCTGCGACGGCGGATCCCCGAGACCCGTTTCCTGGCCGAGGCTAGTCACCCCCCTTATCTTCTCTGGCAGCTGAGGAACATTTCTTGAGGCTTTTTGTGTTTGGTTTGGTTTAGAGCAGGTCTGCCGTTACTGGTGTATAAACCTCTCATAAATAAATAAATAAATAAATAAATAAATAAATAAATAAATAAATAAATAAATAAATAAATAAATAAATGAATGAATGAATAAATAAATACCCTCACTCAACCTTGTAATGCTCACATATAGAGAAGCACCTTTTTCATGATATGTTTATAGGTCTATAGGAGGTTGTACCTATGTTTACATTCATCTGGCCGCTGACCAGCCGCCGGGCTCCTCCTGAGGAAAGGAGCTGAGCCGGCCCTCGTCAGCCTGGAGAAGAGGCGCGCACAACCTGAAGGGGCCTTAGTCAGTCACGCCGCCACCACCGCGCGCGCTTCGTTGTCGTCTTGTTCTTCTGCTGCTCCTGCTCCCTGGGTCTTACCTTGCAATCTCGTCTCCCGCCAGCAGCGAGCAGCAGCCGGACGCGAGTGGCGACGAGGCGAGCGCGAGAGGCGCGCACAGCCACACATACAGTGCACATACGCGCACACGGAGGGGAGGCGAGGCGAGGCGAGGCGAGGCGAGGGGAAGGGCTCGGCTCCAGAGGCTTGGCGTGTTCCTGAGTGGACGGGAACCAGTCAGGCAGCCCAGGAGCGCCGAAGGGCGAGCCCTTGCTACGCGCCGGGTTCATTCATTCGCCTCCCGCCTCATGCCCGCTCCCGCTGTCTCGCAGCCCGCCGTCTGGGACGCCAACCTGTTTGTGGAGGTCACTCCTGGGCCGCTTGCAGCCGCCGCCGCCGCCGGAGCTGCCTGTGGCTCCATCGCCCCTTCGACGCCTCCCCGCCGCCTCTAACGATCTTGCCCTCAGAGAGAGGAGCCGGAGCTGGTCGCTGAGCCTCGTCGCTTGGTGCACGGTCTGGGACTTACAAGCCACCCATCCCCGCCCCATCACACCCACACCCACACCGGAGGGATTTACTTTCTCGGGAGGAGCCCCGGCGCTCGCTCGCACACCGGGAAGAAAATATGTACCTAGACCCTGAGACGACCAAAGGTAAGCGCTGCGCCTGAGAGCAGCTGGCCGACGGCTGCACACCTGTCGGGGCAGGGACTGGCCCCTTGCGCCGCGCCCAGCGCCTCCTTGGGTCTTCAAAGGAGGAGAGCCGCCGCCTGCGCGCTTGTGTGTGTGTGTGTGTGTGTGTGTGTGTGTGTGTGTGTGTGTGTGT
>JAHTLZ010000016.1:78736530-78782058 GCA_023846285.1 Phrynocephalus versicolor
GTGTGTCCTTCTCTCCGGCCATTCGCTGGACTTGACGGGAGTTTCTCACTTGCCGGCAGTTCGGGGCAAGTAAAGTCACTCGCCGGCTGCCGCTTCGGGTCTTTGGCGTGAGTCACGCGGGCGAGCCGCGGCCCCTCCGAGCCGCCGGAGAGAAGGAAGAGGCACCTGCTGCTGCTGCCCGGAGCCGCTCAACCCGAGCAACCTGCGCGGAGGGTGGGCGGCTTCCCAGCGCCCTGCCCGCGAGGACGCGGCGGCGGCAGCAAGACTCGGAGAGAGCCACCTTCACTCTTGCCGCCCTGGTGGCCTTCATTCTCCTACCCTGACATGGGTTTCTTTCTGGCCGCCCCCAACTCGCTTTTGCCAGCGACACATGGGCTGTCAAGAGTCGCCGTCCAGCACATGCTGTGTTCCCCACCCCAACCCCCTTTGAGGAAATGTGGTCCAGGTTGTCTAGCTGATGCTGTCAAGAGCCTGCTTTCCAGAGCACAATGTGCCTAAGGGCCATGCAGCAGAGGCATTTAAAAATATAAGACAGCACCTATTTGCAATGCTGGACTGGATGGGCCGTGGCCTGTTCCAGCAAGGCTGTTCTTATATTTATTCTGAAATAAACCACTACATCTCTGGACCTCTGCTCTCAAGAGTTGAATAAAATCCTCCCCACACACACCAAGCACAAAGACAGTGAAAAACCTGGGCTTCTTATTGCTGCTTCCTCTTTATAAGAAAGGTTGGTTGGGAATAGTGCAGCAGGAAAGGGAAAGAGTAAATGTTCGACTTGAAAGTAGGTGCCTTAAAAATGTAGAATGCTTTCCGAATCTTTCTGCTAAAACAGTGGTGACATGTCAAACCTTGGAATGCTGCTGCTTCTGTTAAGCTTGTATGATCTTATTAGTGATCAGGCTTGGATTCATGAAAGTGTTGGCCAGACAGCAACCAATTTAGGTTTGTATGAAAGTACTTCAGTTCCAAAAGCAGTCCTGTGGAAATGGGGCTTAATGATTCCCCCGCCCCACAAGACAAATCTCCCATAGTGAACATCTTCTGCATCTCCTGAGAATTGCAAGTGGTTTCAGTATTGATCCAGAAAGTATTGAACTAAGTTTCTTCCTCACCTGGATTTCATAATGGCTGGGACATTACTATATATATATCTCAGAGTTATGGCAGTGTGATGTATTGGCTAAAGTATCAGATTAGAAATAGGGGGGTACAGGTTCAAATTCCTAAAGAGCTATGAAGCTAAGTGGGAGACCTTAGCCTGGTGTCAAATGCTCTCTGCAAATGATAAGTTTAAGTCCATGTGAGTCTGTTGTGTCCATTCCCCTGGAGCTGAGTAGGTGGGGAGAAAAATTGAAGAAGAATAGCACAGAGTTGACAGAGAGAAAAAGAAGGGGTCACTTACTTTGGGTTCAGACATCATCACTCAATAACTTCTTCCCCACAGGCTTCCAAGAGTTCTCCCCAACAGATTACCATCAGAGAAACATGGACCAGTGACACACCTATCTTGGGAGAAAAAAGATGTGTATTTTCCCATGTATGACTATGTTTTTTGTTTAAAACTGTTAGACTAAACATTGAGGGTCGTCTTATACATGGAAGTAAGGCAAGGAGAGAACAACGTGGTTATGAAACTGTTATTCTGGGTTGGAAAAGTGGAGGTTTCCTTATACACGGGGGCAATTTATGGATGGAAAAATACAGTAACTGGTGGATAGTATCTGTAATAGCAGATACAGCCTCCACACCAGAAACAATCTTTAGAAGATATGAACAACTGGGAAGAAATGTTAGCTTCATGCCAATCTTGTATGGTCCCCACAGACCGTTCAACTGGTGATTATTTGGAAATAATGCTGGATTAGATGGGTCAGTTCTAATGAGGTTCTTCTTATGCTCCCATTTAGAATAAAATGCATGGAGCAATCAGCCCCAGTAATATCCTATATAGCAAGCATTTCTGCAAATTATAATGTATGGAAGTGTCCAAGGTTAACATTCGGAAAGCTGTAGTCTTTTAGTTTCACTTTTGTCCGCATACTGGTAGGAAGAATAAATAGCAGCCATCCTTTGTAGTGATTGCTATCAATGGACAGTTGTTTTATGTATGTGTGTGTTTGTACATATATATATAAACTTTCCATTCTGAGCAGCAGTACTTCTTGTCCCAGCCTCAGCTCAGTTTTTGCAGACCTTTTGCAGAAAGCTTTTGTTCTTTCTTATGGGGAAAAAAACAAACAAACCAGAAGTCAGAATTGAGTCTTCTCCTGCTCCAAGTGAGAAGCGGGGGGGGGGGGATGGAGAGACCACCAATGACTAGAATAAGCAATATCGTATTTTTTTAAAAAATAACCTATTTGCTGTTCTTGCTAGTTTATTTTTCATAGCCACCTCTTACAATACTGAGAAGTATATTAAGCTCTCCACTGCTTGTTGAATGGGTGCAGTGGTTAAATGCCTGTACTGCAGGTAAAACTGTGCTCACGACCTGGGCTCAATCCCCGGTAGCAGGCTCAAGGTTTACTCAGCCTTCCATCCTTCCGAGGTCGGTAAAATGAGTACCCAGCTTGCTGGGGGGGGCAATGTGTAGCCTGCACTCTGTAATTAAAATTGTAAACCGCCCAGAGACTACTTGTAGTAGTATGGGGTGGTATATAAGCAGAACACTTTGCTTTTTGCTTTGCTTTGCTTTCATTATCAGATCGTTTCTGCTTTTGAGATCTGTCAAGCTGAGAAATGTGTCATGTTACACTGAACTCGCTGGGGGAAAGATAGTAAAATAAATATAACAAAATAAATAAATTAAACAAAGGGTTGTGTTGTCAGGCTTGTGACTAGGTCATACATGGAGGAGCTGTGCCATTCTGTTGTTATAAAGGCAAAGGAACAGCTAGGTGGAGTCAGTGTCATTATCAGCATACTGTCTACCCTAGTAGCCAGCTAGAAATCTTAGGAGGTTCACAAGCGTGACATGGTGTTTCCCCTTCTTCCATTGCTCATCCTTCGCATTTTATTGTCAACAGGTACATCCGTTCTGAAAGCTGACATTGTCTCCACATTTTGCATCTCATATACATATGTGGCTATATTTATTAAAACCAAACCAAACACAGGCAGCCTAAATTACACCAGTCCACATACAATTCTTCTGCCCTCTTACCAGGAGTTTTTCTTTGGAAAAGCAGATACAGTATATTTGCACACATCCTCCACCACAACCAGTGGTGGTGAATCTTTGGCACTTCAGATGTTTTGGACCACAACTCCTACAGTCCTTTGTCCTTGTCAATGTAGGCTTGGAATTCTGGGAGTTGTGGTCTAAAACATCTGGATTGCCAAAGGTTCGCCACCACTGCCTTAGAGTCTTCTTCACCTCCTGTGAGCCAAGCTAGCAGTAATGTTAAGTGCTCTTGCACTTAAGGAGCTCTATAAAATAGATGTATGCATGCTCTTCAGAACAAGAGATTCTCAAGAGATTATAGAACTATTAGAGAACCTTTGTGGTATACCTAGCATAATGCTTAAGACAGGCACTTTGTTGTACAAACATTCCTAATTTGATAATACCTTTTTAGAATGGTCTGACATTTTAAAAAGTTGTAGATTGCTAAGTTCCAGTGCTCATTTTGTGGAGACCCTAATCTTAACCCCTCCCCCCAGCACATTTACTCATAAATAATCCAATCCATTTTGCTAGCATTTCCTTCAGTGAAAGTGTGCTTACAGTCACTTGGCCATACATGGTCATATCACAGGCATCTGAGAAAGTGGACTGTAGCTCGCAAAAGGCACAGGTTACTACTGTATAACTTTTTTTTGTCTTAAATATACCACTGTGTGTTGTGTTGCTACAAGAGGCTTACCTCGATACTCCCTTGGAAATAGTCACGGTCCCTCTGCTACTTTAGCACAAAAAAGAGATTAGGAAGGATCTATTAGAGGAACAGAGGAACAGATGTCATATATTTCCCCCTCCCATCACACACAGAGGCATGCATAGACACCTGCATGTGCACAATAGATGGCTCGGATCAAAGAGCGACAGCATAGAAAGCCTGGAAATCCGACCGCAATGAGTGGGAATTAAGAGCAAACAGTCTTCAGAACATAGACCATGGCTATTCCAAACCAAGGAATAATCTGAAACATCCTTTCAGTATAACTTCTGAAGGATATCAGCTATGGCTTGTCCTGTGTAGTGGGGGGGGCTCATTTTTTGTGGGGGTGGGGATATATGATGTGACTCCAGGCACCTACAGCACCTGGTAGTCCCTTTTGGTCACCCATCCAAGTACTCACCAGGGCCGACCCTTCTTAGCTTCGGAAATCAGGAGAGATCGGATGTGCTTAGGTAGGAACTGGCAAACCACTCCAGTATTCCTGCCAAGAAAACTCCATGGACATGGGGTCATGGAGAGTCGGTCAGGACTGCAGTGACACAACACACAGCACACATATGATGTGACTTTAATACATGTAGAAAATGAGTAGAAGCATTTACCTGGAGCAGTGGTAAAGATCTGGGTCTGAAAGGCGGGGGCCTGTGTGTGTGTGTGTGTGTGTGTGTGTGTGTGTGTGTGTGTGTGTGTACACTTCCATCATATCCTCATAATGGAACATTAATCTCTGTGCCAGTTCTTAAGCTGTCCATTTGGGAGGGAAATACTAGTTCTTCTCTGGCACAGAGTTTTGTAGCTATGGCTGAAATGAATAGGGTCACTTGCATTTGCCAGGAAGTGTTGTTACAGGCTATTTTCAGATCTTGGCAGAGGTGTAGTGCTCATATTATTAATTTAGCTACCGCCGTGTGCCCGGCTAAGAATGATGATGTGGAGCATCAAAGGCTTCAGTGCTAGCCGAGTACTAGCTGCAATACAAAAACAGAATGATGACAAAAGAGGGTACGGGCCTGCTTTGACTGAAGCAACAGCATCCAGTAGGAGGATTGAGTGACTTGCAAGCAGGATGCCCATGGATCTATGATACTTCAGAGGAAAGACTTCTGGAAACAGATTTAGGAGGAGGAGGAGGAGGTTTTGCTCCGTAGATGTATAAAGTTAAATCATTGTGTGGGACAATGCATGATGTAGGACAAGACTGCTGACAATAGATTTTAACATATGTGGAGAACAAAGAAACACAGAAATGGAAAAAAGGTGTTCAGTTCTAGTCCTAGCAAACTTTAAATGTGAGAAGTAGTAACTTAAAGCAAGTACTTCATTTATTTCTCTCCACACCCTTCTTTCAGAGTCTAGCAGACAAAGAAATGCTTTTGTGATGAATAAATGGAAAGAAACAGAAAGTGACAATGGCTGCAAATGCTACTGAAAATGATTCACAATGCACCTGTTTCAGGCAGTGTCATTTTGGTGTGTGGTTTACAAACTGATTTGGGGGTCCTTGCATACAAGCTGTTTTACAGTGTGATGCATTATTAATTATCATTAAACAAAGAAACAATGTAGAACACCCAGCAGCAAAAGTAAATATGAGTTAAATTAGGAGAAAAATGATAGTGTAAGGAAATATTTCGGGTGTGCCTTGCAATTGATTGAAGCAAGGTCTTTCTGCATCAAATCCATGTCAGTTTTGCAAGGTGGGAAGGAAAAAATAATGAGGTATATGAATACAGAGGACAGGGTGGCACAGAGCAAAGCAATGAAAGCTTTTTGAAGTGACTTGAACAAGGGAATAACAAATTGACCAGTGAGAGGGAGAGAAAGTTTAGAAGATGCTTCCTTTGCCTTGTCCACAGTGCTAGTTGGGTTCCCAAAAAGCAGCAGGCCATTCAAGCAGTTGCATTCTTTTATGCTTAAAGTAATCTAGAACCAACATTTGCATCCATGTAGTTAAGAATCCTGCTCTTAAAATACAGCAGTGGGGAACAAATAAAAACCCAGTCTTGGGATGAACACTAATAGTTAGCTTTCAAACAGTAGTTTGCTACACTGGGTGTCTAAGGGCTTAGTTCTTGAGTGTTCTGTATCACTAGGCTACCACCACCACCACCACCACCACAAAAAGCAAAACAGTATATTCTTCCTCTTCGGTTTCTTTTATTATATGCCAAACCCAAGTCAAGGATGTTAGAACTGCTTTATTAGTTGGTTTATATGTGCACCATGTGGCAGATTTGTCTTCTCTGGTTTAAGCCCCCAGTTGGCCTAGTGTGGGAGAATACAGGGTAGTTTCCAAAATTGCAGGGACACCCTTCTTCCTCTTTGTGTCAAGGAAAATTTAGACTTTCCTACTCTTACCATACAGGTTGCTCACTTCTTTGAAGAGGCATCAACCTGTGGCAGACTCTAGAGATCAGGCAGTGTTTGCTGACAAGAGTACAAAGAGGCTGGTCATGATGCCAGCTACTGTGTGGTGTAGCCCAATGAATGGTGGACTAGGTCTCAGGAGACTTGGGTTTAGACCTTTTGGGTTTGTTTGTTTGGTCATGATGACACATGGGGTGTGGGCATGTGGGGTGATCCTTAATTTCTCACATAAGCCCCGAAACCCCTGCTAGTTCTGCCATGAGTTAGATGGAACTTGAGGGCATTCAGTAAGTGTAGGGGTGCTCCTATTCAAAGCTATAATGCAGGGGAATATGAGATTCGCATTCCAGGCCCCCTCTGAGTTAGAGAGAGAGCTTTCATTCCACCCTTCTTGCATTTTTAAGTGGAGTGAGCTTGCTTTCATTACAAGAGCACCGGTCATCTTTCAGATTACAGTACTGTAATTTTATATGTATCTCCTGTGGAATCCGGGTACAGTACACGCCTCGCTCCCGCCTCCATCCCACAACAACCTTGCAAGGTTGGGAAGTGTGGCTCCTCCTCCCCCACCCGTTTTTCCCTGGTGACAGTCCGGGGAGTCCCTAGTGGGTTTCATAGCTCTTGGGGAACTTCATCCTGGATTCCCATCCCCCAGCGCGTTGCCTCACTAATAAGACCTCTAATAAGGTTCGGCGTCGGTGCTGCAAGAAAGGGCTGGTGGGATTCGGGAGCGGAGGCGTCTCGGACCCTCCTTTCCTTGCGGGCTTCGGCGCCCTTTCGCCGGTGGCTCCAGGCCAGCCTTTTGGTCTCGGCTGCGATCGAGGGTTGCCTACGAAGTCCTCCTCGCTGGGCGGCCGAAATAACGCCCCCTCCCCCGTCCCGGGTGTGTGGGGGAGGAATAAATAAATAAATAAGGAAGCGCCTTCGAGAGGCGGGCGTAGCTTGCCGTTTTCTCCCGCCTGTCCTCCCGGTTTTTTGAGGAAGGGCGGCGGCAGCGGCGGAGGGAAGGGAGAGGTCCCAGAGTGTCAAGAGGATGTCAGAGCGAGATTGTGGGAGGGGAGGTGAAGCCAGGAGGAGGCTGTGGTTAAAAAATAAGATTAAAAAGACTATCAAATAGGTTGCAGGCGCGGGCCGTTCAGGCCGGCTGGCAGCATCCCAGCGAGGGAGCGGGAGAGGCACAGCCTGGGTGGGCAGCCCCCAACCCGCGCCAAAACACACAAAAGGCGGAGCGCGCATTGAGGGGCTTCCTCTCTCTCTCTCTTTCTCTCTGTTTTGCCTGGCAGGCGCTGTGGCTCTCCCTCCCCCAGGCAAAAAGCGCGCCCCCAGCTCCCTCTCGTTCCTTGCGGCTTCTCAGGGCTTGGCCGAAGAAATTAGCCGGCGGGGCGGAGCCTGCCTTGGAGCCGCGGCGCGATGGAGCCTCGCTCGGCCTCCTCCCGGGGCGGGTCGCCCTCCGCCCTCGCCGACGCCAGGGCGCGGAGCCCTCTCATTTTGCAAGCAGGCGGCGGGGGGCTTGGAGGTGCACCGCCGGCTACCACTCACTCCACGCCACGATCTGTCTGGGTTCTCCGCTCGCCTCGCCCGCCCGCCCGCTCGCCTCCCTGTTTCCATGCGGATCTCGGTCGTGCTGTGACTGAAGGCTTCAGCGGATGGCGCACTTGTTTCCCTTTACGATCGAGCCCATCCAGTCGCCCCCTTTTCTGATTCTCGCCAAAGTCGCCTTTTCCTTTCCGGCCCCTGGCTCTACCGTCCGCGGCCGGGGTGCCCCCCCCCCCCGCCCGGGCGGGGGGCCCCCTCCACCCCCCCCCCCCCCCCCGCCAAGACTGTGTCCCCGCATCCTACTGGAAGCCCTGTTGCGCGAGGCTGCGCAGGGGGAGAGCAGAGGCCTCCCGCCTCCTCTCTCTAAACCCGTTTTTTTCTCCACCTGACGAAAAGGAAGCCACAGGGAGGAAAGATGGAAAACTGGCATGACGAAGGGGCTGCTGCCTCTTCCTTCTCGTCCGATGTCTAGATCCCCGCCCACTCTGTAAAATTCCTCGGATGCAGTCAGGTGCTGCCCACTGGCTCCCGGAATAGCTCTCCCTGTCGTGTTTCCCTCCCCATCCGCCCTCTGGCTGGCGAGGTGGCAGGTGAGGTCAGGCCGCTAAAATTAAACCTGATTTTGGCTGGGAAGAGGCAGCACCCTCTCGGCCAGATCGAGCCTCCGGATCAGCCGGAGACACGAAGGAGAGGAGAGAGGAGAGCGGAAGGTTGGCTCCCTCCTCCTCCTCTTTTGAGGCAGGGAAGGGAAGGGGGACACTGGGTGGGGAAGATGAGGAAGGGGCTGCCTTCGCCTGGTCTTCTCGGCCAGCCCTCCACCAGCCAGAGAGATGGAGGGAGAGGGAAATGAAGACAGATGCAAGTCATATCGTTGAAACCCCCGGAGGGTTTGGCTGCAGTGTCTGTTGATGAATTTTGCAAGGGTTAGCGTTTTATGCCACCAGACAGCGAGGCTGCTTAAAGAACCGGTTTCAGGAGAAAGCAGAGACATGGCAAGAGTGGACCAGGATGTGAGGAACAGCAGTGCTAGACTGGACACCTAGAAGGCCAAGAGGAACCTTTGTGAGATGCTTCCTCCTCCTCCTCCTCCTCTGGAGTTGGGAAGTCCACTGATCCTTGGTAGTGTTGGATCAGGGTTTGAATTAAAGCAAAAGAAGGCAGGAGGTGCTTTGGTGAAGTCTGGAGGCCCAGTTCCCATACTCTCTTCACCAGTTGGAAAACAAATTGTGTTGTTCCCTCCCCCTTCTAGAAACCAGTGTTAACGAAGCTGACAAAAGGAAGGCAAACTTGGGTCACCACCAACTTGCAGTTCAAAGAACAGGTGGCTCTGAAATGGATTATTGATTGACAGATGGGCAAATAACTATACAGAACTTCCACTGCACTCTCTAAATTCTGAATCCAACTACTCCAGTCACTAGAGAATCCCTGCTGCAACTCATACAGACTGTACAGTGTATTTATTTGTTTTATTCAATAATATATGTTTATCCCTCCTTTCTTTAAAAGAATCAAAGGTGGCATACATCATAAAAAAAACACCCATTGCTTGTTTGGAAAAACATGAGGGTAGCCTAGCTTTCCATGGGAAGGAGTTCTAGAGCCCAGGAACAGTGATAGAGAAGTCCCACTCTGATTCCCTTGCCAAGTGCAACTGTGAGGGTGGTGGGACCTAGAGAAAGGCCTCTCCTGATGATCTTAAAGTCTGGGAAGGTTTGCAGAGAGAGGTGGGGACTTTTAGATATCTCGGAGCAGGACCCAAGCCACTATATGCTGGATATAGATGAACACACATAAGAACATAAGAGCATAAGAGACTAGATATCTGCCTCCTGATACCAGGGTCCTGGTACCTGCTGGGGATTGGTTCCAGGCCTTCTCGTGGATAATGAAAACCGTGGATAAGAGAGAACACCTGCCCACCCACCCCCACAGTAGCTTGCTTTATGGCTGCTGTTTTGAGACAGTAGCTTGCTTTATGGACGCTGTTTGTGACAGTAGCTTGCTTTACAGATGCTGTTTGTGACAATAGCTTGCTTTACAGCTGCTGTTTGTGACAACAGCTTGCTTTACAGCTTGCTTTGTGGCTGCTGAATTATTTAATTTTTTCCTCTGCCAACTGTGGATAACTGAATCAGTGGATAATGAATCAGTGGATATGGGGGCCCTACTGTATAAGCAACGTAGTCCAATAGGAAAGGTTTTTGTATCCTGTACTGTTCTTCTACACATACAGAACCTGCAACCTTTCAAGGTTGCTAATAAATAATGAGGATGGGACTGGATCCATTCTAAATCACATCTAAATTAACTCCACTCTATCCCTGAGTATTGGATGAAGACTCGAAAGATCTGGGTTCAGATCTTTCGAGTCTTCATCCAACACTCACAAGGTGACCTGGAGCCAGCTACACTCTCTTAGCTTGATTTACCGCATGAAGCTCTTGTAAGGATAAAATGAGGTTCAGGACATCCATGTACATCATCTCCACCTCACTGGAGGAAGAGTAGGATAAATAATATGTAAATAGCAGTGATCATGGGGGTTGTGACTTCCAAGTTCCCACTGAGTTAAGTGCATCTTCTCTAAGCACGAGTAAGTCAGGATTCTGTTGAATGACGAGGAGGAGGACCCACGGGACTGCATGAACAAGGTCTAGTCTGAGCATTAGAAACCTTGTGCCTGGAAGCTGGAACCATCGGGAATTTCTTAGGGGTGATGAAAAAGGCATGGCTACACACATTAAAAAGACATTCTGGGACAGGGTCACTCCCAATTCCACCTAGTTTTTACCACCAAATGCATGCTAAACATGTTTCCAGACAGTGAGAGTGAAAATCTTTAGTAATCAGGGCCCATCTTTTACAGCCTCTTTGGTTCGGCTCATCCACCAGGCTTTCAGGGAAGGTGGGGGGTTGGGGAGAAGAATGGCACTCTCCTAGCTGCCCCACCATCTGAAATGGCTGTGGCTCACACTCCTGCCTCATTTGGGCTCCAAACTTTGCCCATGGCAAGACAACAAATGGCAACAGCCCCTGACTATGTAGAATGCTCACTGTGTTGGGCCTGGGCTTCTGTGGCTGCACCAGGGTTCCCAATGACACATAAAAGCTTCTTAGCTAATTGCAACAAAGATTAGTTGAGGGCCCAAGCAGTGCAACCCCTCCCCCCCCTGAACCTACACAGATTTAATGTATATGTATAGCAGGACATTGGTAAAAAGGCAATCCATGGCTCTTTTGTATGCTTAAAACATTTAGAAGGCCAGCTGGGATCTGGAATGTAACCCTGGGCCTGTTGAAAGGATTTGTAGGATTCTGAGCCTCCTCCCCATATCAGCGATTTCCATTTCAGGAATTATTCATGAAAGCTGTTCAGTTTCAACGAAAGGGGAAGATGGAATATAATTGTGATTACTTCAGTAAAGGAAACCAAATCTTTTCGTTTACAAGCCCCATTAATGATAAGAACTTTTAGAGACCGTTAACTTATAGGATCACCATAGCTCAGAAGCTACTTGATGGGACTATATGACATAGGTAGCTAGCCCCCATCTCTAAAATTAGGAATATTGTACTTTGGCAAGTTCCTCTAAAACCATGCAGTGCATTTATCTTGATCCTGCTTGTGGCACATACCTGCTCCTGCTCCATAATGTTTTGGGTGATTTATATGCCTCTCCTTCCCCCATTGCTACTATGCATCCACTGAAGAATCAAACTACAGTTTTCTCTTTGTCTGCTTGTGAAATAGCTTCACTCCCTGTGGACTAGAAATGGGTACAGGTTGCATTTTAATACATACTCATACCTGAAAGAGTCATGAAAGAGCCCTTTAGATGGAGAGTTAAGGATGGGGAGATGAGTAAGCTTCCTCGCATCTCATCCTTCTCTGAGTTCTCTTTTTCCCTGTTTACGGAGAGTACTATTTCATGGTGGAAGGTGGGGATGGGGATGAATCAAAAGCATGATGATTCATCAGGGGCCCCTAGGAAAAGTGTCCTTTAGAAAATGGTTTGGGGAAACCCGGTCTTTACAAAAAATAGTTGGATTGTAGAGGTGAGTCATGGGGTGCTTTTCTCCAGTTTTGGTGTCTCTAGGTGTCTTGGTGAACATTTTATAGACCAATGAATTATTGAATTAAAAATCACTAAACATCCATCCATTCATATTTTTAAGGGACTCCATTTGTGACAATTTGATGAATTTTAACAAATAGTCCAAATTCACCAGAAAATATGATTCATTTTTCTGTTCACTCTCAGCTCTAGTAGAAAGGCTAAAGGTATAGGATAACACTAAATTATTTGAGATTTTCATGAGAACTAGTCACCTTGTCCACATCTTTCTTTGTTATCTCTTCACCCACCCAATCTATTGTCACCATATTTTTCCCCTAGCAGCTTCCAGAGGCCCAAATGTGCACTCTTGGACCTTGGAGGGCAGTGACTATTCCCATGCCTTTCCTATCATAAAAGGCTGATTTTTAAACTGAGATGTTGGACACTCCTCCTCTCACTGAAGATCTTAGCTGATGTCCTTCCCTGTGAAAAATGAGAAGCCAACTGGTAAGACTAGTTCCCACGTCTTTATGGGAGAGCTGCCAGCTAGGTCTGGTCTGGAAGACATGGACATTTCACGGTTGGCAAGCAGCAACCCCATTAGCTGCCAGTCATCTGTTGCTGTTTTGCCAAGGTAGTGCTAGGGTCCATTGGTACGAGTATTAGTTCATAAGTAGCAATTAACCTGTTGTCCTACCTGCATACCTTTGCTATGCTAAATACTCATAGTTCTCTTCATACAGGTTTTCCCCACACAGACATTTACTTCACAGAGGTTTTTCTTGCATAGAGATTGCCTCCACATAGAAAGTAACTTGTGGCATATTACACACAGCCTTATATTTGTGTTGGGGGCAGGCCAAGTTAGTCTGTTGCAGCAAAAACAACAGAGAATCTTGTGGCATTGAAAAGACTGACAAGTTTTATTTGGCACAAGGGTTTGTGGACTGCAGGGCTATTTGTGTCTAACAAAGCGGTCTACAAACACAAACATTTAAGCCAAATAAAACCTGTGTGCGTGCATGCATGCGCGTATGTGCGTGCGCGTGTGTGCGCGCGTGTGTGTCTGTGTGTTTAAGGTGCTTTGCAACTTGTTTCTGCAAGCTAAGTAGCACTTCTACTTCACCAGAAAATAAAAATAAAAAAACAGTTTGTGTTAAATCTGGCAGATTCACTGCCTTGTTAAATTCTGAGTCCCCATAAGAACTGGGGCAACAGTAGGCACCCTCTGCCTAGGTTATCCTAGGGCAGTGCTGGTGTACCTATGGCACGGGTGCCAAAGGTGGTACCCTGAGCCCTTCCTGTGGGCACCCAACATTGCCCCTTCACAGCCACCTGTATTCAGGTTAAGTTCCTGTATTGGCACTTTGCTAAAAAAAAATAATAATAGTGGGTTTTGAATTGCATTTTGGGCACTCCTTTAAAAGGTTCGCCAACACTGTCCTAGGATATGCTGTCTTTATCACAGCTCCAACCTAGGCTATAGCTGCTGTCCTTAAATTCAGCCCCAGATCTGCCAAAAGAAGCATGAGTCACATTGCTTCAAACTATGAGATTTTGATTTAAATCACATCACAAGTTATATATAAACGAGGTTCTTTTATTTCCTCTGTCTGTGACCACGGCCCATGCTGCAGGCATGTTCCTTTTGTATTTATGAATGCTGGAACATTTCTGGGTGAAAAGGAAAGCTATTCCTCTTTTAATTTCAGGACATTTAAAAGTTCTGCCTTTAAAATGAGGGAAGTCAGACGCTCGTATGCTTAGGAATAAAGCACAATACAAGCAGAGGCTTGAGATGTGTTAAATGGGATCATCTTGGCTGGAGCAATGAGGCAAACAATCATTGGTAGTGCCAATGTCTGTGTTGTGCAAAGGTGTGTGTGTGTGTGTGTGTGTGTGTGTGAGAGAGAGAGAGAGAGAGAGAGAGAGATTTGCTTTACTGTAGTTGAGTTCAAATATTTTCCAAGGGGTTTAGGATGGCATAGATGGGTTTCTCCACATTTTATCCATATAAAAGTTCCTTGTATGCAGGTGTTAAACTAAGACAGAGTGACCAGGTGGATATACCCCTCCTTGTTGTTATCATTTTAGAAAGAAAGGCTGTCCAGTCTTAGGCCAATATGGATCAAGATGAGAGCTAAGCACCTTTCTTCCTATTCCATCCACTTCTGATTTGTCCTATTTTATCGCCTCTTCTCTTTTTCTCTGAGCCTTCTTGAGAGTCTTGTCTGCTATCAGCTTGTTCAGGTTTACAGGAAGCGGGAGAGCCAGGCAGCCAGGTGAGATTGCCACAGATGATGCAGAATAAGGAGGATGCCAGACAGGAGGGAGAGGTGACCTTGTGTTAAGTTAATCAAGTCTGAGTGGAAAGTGGCCAATCACAGAAAAGCAGATAAAGCAGAGCTACTGTAAGAGTCTAAAGAGATGGTGGAATAGACATGAAAATATTTATGGTTATTGAGGCGTGACTGTACCCATTCTCCCCTTAAAAGCAGTTTTTCCTGTTTGAGTTCTAATACGTTTCAGTCCTTCAGATTGGAAATGCATTTGAGTATTACTATGGCTTAAATTCCTGCATATTAGACATGTTTTGCGACACAGCAACAATGCAGTGCAACAGCAAAGAACAATGTTGCAAAGGGAAGATTGTGTCAAAATGCTGATGGGGCTCACTTAATGTTTATACAAACAGTAGGGCTTAATTACAAAAAAAGTTCATTCCATTGGAGTGCTGGGCTGAGACATCAGTCCTGAAAAGTTACAGGATTTTAGGACGAGGCTTCATGTGCAAAGCTAACCAGTTAAATATGGCCATTTATTTCATGTGTATCACAAGAAAGTATGTCAAAACAAGAGAAGATGAGTACATCAGAATAGTCTTTTTGCTGCATCAGTCACTATTTGAACCATATTTGTGTTAAAGATGTTTAGCAAGGAGATGGGAGAGGACAAAGGAACAGCAGAGAGGAGACAGAAAGCAAGTTTAATGGGAATACTTGTGTTTATCTTCTCAACTTCCCTTGCAGCGTGTGTGCTTTCCCACATCCTGTGCCCTTTGTATCCTCCTCTTTGTTTCCAATTCTCATAATTTGACCTCCCCACATGGTGATGTCAGAGAAGCAAAGAAGAAGAAGAAGAAGAGCGTCTTATGATTCCACTGAGAATGCTGCTGCACTCTGCGCCTCCACTGTCAATAGTTGATTTCTAAAAAGAGAGTCTGGGACTCAAGCCTTGTCTGAAAGCCAAGCCCTTTACTTAGAAGGACTGCTTTCTAATCCCAGATGTATAGGAGCTGGCTTTAATTGCTGAGGATTGAGGGAAGTGCATTTGGCACATAGAGATATTTTCATTGCTATTGTCCTTGTTTATCTTCCAAGGATGTGTCCGGGCATTCAAGGGAAGTTTTTGAGATGAGGCCTAGTTGCAAATAGGCACCCTCTTCTGAGTTAGGTCTCATTAGCATAGGAATCAGAAGCTACCTCAGGTTCCGACTCTCCTTCTTCTGGGCCTATCCCACATGGCCAGCTTTTGTTGCCATCAAAGCATATAAATAACTGAACCTTGTGAAGGGAGAGTGTGAAAGTGATTTTGAATACTGTCGAGGTGTGAGGACTGGTCCAAGGCATCTGGCAGTCTGTGGCACTCCCTATCTCCCACCCTCCAACATGGAACTTATTCAGAGCCATGTTGCTGCAAAAGGACTCCACTCAAAACAGAGCCCTAAAGGGATGGGAATGCCCGCGTCCCTAACATAGGGAGTAGCTGAGGAGCCACAGCCTGCTTCCACCCAACCTCCCACTGTGAAACATACGGAGGGTCCAGGAATTGCATTGAAAGTTTAATGAGAGCCTCACAGCGTAAAGCTGGAGGAACCATAGTTAGAGGAACAGTTCTCCCCTCATGGGTCCATTATTTTAGACATATCACACTCCATGGAATTAACACATTGGGAATATTAATATTCACAAAGGAAGCAGACTCCCTTCTATGAAACGTAAACCAGATGGAGGGCTTTGTGGCTTGCTACTCTCTTCTGAGGCACTTGAACCCACCGACACCCAGAGAGGTGGATTAAAGGGGCGTTCCACCAGTTAGGACTTTCTACAACAGGTAGATCCACGGGGATATTTTCAGGCAGAGGTAGGAAGACCATATACAGACTCAGAGTGTAACCAAAAGCCAAGAGAGTCACGTAGAAGGTTTCACTGTTATCCTCACAGCCATTCAACTTTTCCTACATGGTCCACTTTCTCGTTCTTCTCCTTATGACATTAGGCGAAGCAAGAAAGAGAAAGAACCTGGCACTGCACTTCATAACCAAATAGGGTTTTGAACCTGGGTGTCCAAAGTCCTACTAGACTAACCAGTACTCCAGGCTCCAACTACTACTACTACTCCCCACATAAATCCTTAAGAGTAATTGGTAAAGCTAGAGTTGAGCCCCCCCCCCCCCCCGGTCAGTTTTCTGTGACCTCCTTTCTGGCGCTCGTAGGTGGGCAACAGGAAGTGACAGGTGCCTGGCAACAGAACTGGACAGCCAGTCCCAGGCTTAGTATCAGGTAGTTGCTCGCTAATGCCATCAACATTTATTATTTAATTTATTTAAAATATTTTCATTCTGCCTTTCTCCTTAAAAGGTCCCAAGGCAGCTTGGTGCCATTTCACCCTCCTCTGGCTCTCTGTTTGTTCCAACATTGTGACAATTGCTCCTGCCACCATTGTACTAATTCCCAGAAATTATGTCTTGTTTCCATACTTCTCACTGTTTTTGTTCTGTTTGTAATTTTGTTTTTACATCCTGTATATTTTTGGGTGCGTTTAGGATGAATTACAGCAAAAACGTAAAACATAACAATTATACCAAGAATTTTAGTTTATATAACAACAGAACTCTTCCAAGAACAAATTTATTTCTTCTAGCCCAAACCAATATATGTTGCAACACATATCAATTGCATTTTTGGCAAACATATGCTTCAGAATCCAGGGCATGCAAGAATAGTCCAATTACATAGATATGTATATGTTCAGTGGGAAAACAAAGTATAGTTATACCTTGGTTTAAGAGTTACTTGATTTAGGGGCATTTTGCAAGACAAGCAAAGATTGACAAGTAACCAAAGCGGGTCACATGGTCGGAAGTGAGCCAATGGTAGCTCTCTCTCTCTCTCTCTCTCTCTCTCTCTCTCTCTCTCCCTGCTGGATTGTGGTTGATTGTCTGGAATGTTCTATCTCATGCAGCCTCCTAAGTAGAAGGAGGAGAGAATAATGGAGGTTTCCCTTCTACCAGCCAGGAACGTTTTCAAAGAGGAGTGCAGGCTAGGGGTTTGTTTTATTTTTCTTGATATTTTTCTTTAATTTGTTTCCAACATCCTTTCTTATTTTTGAAACCATTTGTATCCATGGGGCAGCAAATCAAGTGTGTATATGGCTACAAAATGCATTTTATTATTGCCACATTAAAAATAAGGAGTAAAATCCAGTTGTTAGTCCCAAACAGAGCAGATTGTGCAGACCGGTACCATTTTTTCCCTTTTTGCGTGTTCTTGGTAACTTTAATGTTACCTTTTAATGTTGTAAGATGCCTCTTCTAATTCCCTATTCTTAACTTGAATATTTTTGAATGTTCTTGGCTGTATATTGTCACTCATTATTGTAAGCCACCTTGGGTCCTTTTCTAAGGAGAAAGGTGGGGTAAAAAATATTCAAAATAAATAAATAAATAAATCACAGAGTGGATGTGGACTTCTAGCCAACTTCTTTTATGAGTATTGGTATTTTGTGTGTACAGTATATAGTCTATGGGAGCCCAGAACGAATCATCTGAGTTTCCATTATTTTTTATGCGGAAATTTGCTTTTATATAAGTGTGTTTTGGTTTACAAGCATGTTTCCAGAACAAATTATGCTCATAAACCAAGGTATTACTGTATACATTTCTCCTCAGCTCCAAGTGGATATTGTCACTGTAATGGGTATTCACTAGGTAGCCCCAGACTTACAGTAGTTATAGATGGGTGGAATTTGGAGTTTCCTATTGCTGTTCTGTTGTTGTTGGAGATAAACAGTAAAGTTTTTGTGCAGATTTGTGGCTGATGGCTCCACCAAGTCATTCACGACATTCCTATAAACATGATATAGTTTTATACTAGAACCTAGAGTAGAGACACAGGCTGAAACCACTAATGGACTCAGCAGGATTCGGAAATCTGTCTTGTTGGATGCATTGTGGCTAAGCACTCAAAGTTGGATGATATCATTTAAGTGGATTCCAATATAAAAATCAGCTTGCACTGCAAAAAGAAAAGAAAAAATAAAGAAGACAAAAAGTCTTGTGGCACCTTAAAGTCTAACTGCTGTACAGTATTTTAAAGCGAGATTTCGTACACAAGTCCACTTCTTCAGACATCAGAGTGGGAACGCATGGCAAATATTGATACATTTATACCTGCTCCCAAAGCAGAGTGATGGCCACCTCTTCTGAATATTGCATTGCAAGTATGTAACAGTTATGTGGCTGTTCTGACTTTAAGCAATTCACTGTGATTCAAGCTTTGACTTTTCGCTCAGTTACTTTTGTGTGCCTGGTTGACAATGATAGGACTTCCATCTGTTTAAGTCTGTGTAGAACTGGACCACGAATGTAAATAGCATATATCTTATTTGTGACATGTAATGGTGACTTGAAACAGCCCCTGCTTACTACCATATTATGCATAGCTGCTCACCATTCTGTCTTAAGTGGAAGCAGGGGGCTAGTGAGTCAAGAGTGTCAGCGGATGAGGCTTGATGATTCGTAGAACTCGATTTGCATTAGAGTTGACTTGGAATTAGCCCCAGTCTTCTTCCAGCAGTAAACTTGGCTTTTGACATTATCAGAGCAATTTGTTGTAAACCAGGCTTGATCCCTGGGTCCCTGGCATATGAAGTGTAACAAACAGAACTTGGGAAATGAAGAAGAAAAAAAGAAAAAAAAAAGTTAGGACTACTGCAGAGAGAGACAGGGACAGACAGAGACAGACAGAAAGAGAGAGGCATATAGTTCTAGTTAGTTATTATCAACTAATTACCTAACTACAATTAGTGGTAACAACGCCAGGGCATGTTCTGCAGGAAGAAACTGGTTCATATTTATTATACAAAGCAAAGGTCATCACTTGGGAAATGTTTTGTGTATGTGTGCCAGGGTTGGCCTATTGTCTGTGCAGACCAAATATTGCCTGTCAGAAGCTAGCCAAAGAAGTAGGGTGTTGGTGATCTGAGAGGAGGAATTCTTGGATCAGTACATTTGGCCACCATCCAGAAGCACCATTTAGATAGGCCAGGGAGGCGCATTTCCATCCTTCTCTTTCAAACCAAGGAGGGGTTTGTTTAAAGCTTTGCTACATTTATTATCAGCTATTAAAAAGAGCCTCAGCACAAGCTCTTGGATTACACCCATATGTTCAAAAGAAGTCGTTCCCTCATCTTTGTATCTGAAATGGCGTTACAAAGTTCCTCTTCTGTGGCACTTCAGAGGGCCCTGGGATTGTTCAACACAGACTTAGAATCATAGAATCATAGAATCATAGAGTTGGAAGGGACCTCAAGGGGCATCCAGTCCAACCCCCTGCCATGCAGGAACCCCATCACAATATTTCCGACAGATGGCCATCCAGCCTCTGCTTAAAAACCTCCAAAGAAGTACTTGAAGTATTTATGCTCATCCTATGTGGAGTGTATTGGTAGGCATGTGGACAAGTTCTTCCACTCCTGGCAGTGCCAGTGTGGGCTTGGCATCAGCTGGGCCCTGGGTGTGGTGTTCAAGCTCATTTCTTGTTTCCAGTAAACATATACATGCAGATGGGGGTGAGGCCCCATCTGGAGTATTGTGTACAGTTCTGGTCACCATAACTCCAGAAGGATACTATGGAAATGGAAAAACGGCAGAGGAGGGCAACCAGAATAATTGGGGGACTGGAATACCTTCCTTACCATCTGAGGCTGCAACAGCTGGGCCTCTTCACCCTTGAACAACAGCACCTAAGAGGTGACCTGATTGAAAATTATAAAATTATACACGGTGTGGACAAAGTAGATAAGGAAAAACTGTTTTATCTATCACACAACACTAGAACTAGGGGACACTCCATGAAACCTTTGGGTGCTAGATCTCAAACAAATAAGAGAAAGTACTTTTTCACCAAGAGGATCACTGGTCTATGGAACTTCCTGCCAGAATAAGTGGTGACAGCTGTCAACATTGACAGCTTTAAGAAAGGATTGGACAAGTTCATGGAGAACAAAGGTATCAGTGGCTATCATTATGGATGCCTAAGGACAACCTCCGGGTTGGAGAGACAGGCAGGATATCTCTCAATGCCATTTGCAGGGAATCATAAGCAGGTGAAGACAGCTGCTTGGGAATACCCTGAAGCAAATGGTGAGCCACTGTGTGAGACAGAATGCTGGATTGGATGGGCTGTGGCTTGTTCCAGCAACACTGTTCTTATGTTCTTATATAAGCCATTGAATGAAAGGAAATGCTCCAATTACATTTTATCTGACTGTGGCATCCATTATGAAACATGAGCAAATTGAGCATGCAGTGGTAAGAATCTGAACAGCTTCCCTTATTTTACTTACAACCTGTCTGTATGTGTATAGAACAAAGGGTAACTGATCATTTAGAATAGCTTGGCTAGCCATTAGTGCACATTAATCATCTTGCCACATATTCACAGCCAGATTGCATTTTTGCCACTTCTAGTGCATGTTAATGAACTGAGTAGGGAAGTAGATTTATGTTCATGATTGTAAGTATTCACTCAGGTTTACTGTTGTCACAGAGCCAGGCTTCTGTCCTGGAGCCTCTTCTAAATGCAGACGGAGACCAGGGTATGACCATGCATAGGTTGTTTGTTTAGTAGAGGCACACTGTGCAAGTTCTCTGGATTGCACCTATTAACATATTTAAAATACTGTCTTAAAAATGTAATGACCAGGATCCTATTAGAGTTTTATGCAAGTGAAGCATGATTGGCACAGATCTTGGTGCCAGGTTGTTGCAAGTTAAGAAGTCGGTGTACACTCTTGATGCTGCATGTTGGATCATGTGACTCAGCACATAACAGCAAATGATTACATTGACTTCTTGCTTGCATCAGCATTAAGATTTACACTGACTGATTTATAATCAGTGGGTTTAGCCAATAGGATACTGATCAGTTTGAGCACGCAACTAACTAACTAACTAAATAAATAAATAAAATCAAACATAGATTGATCTTATGCATGCTAGAAAAATGTTAAATGGTGCTATAAGGCCCTTTAAAAGTCTAGAAGATTTTTGGGTTTCCCTTTAACCAAAATGTGTATACAATACGTGCCAGGTGAGCCTTCCTGCCAGTGGCATTTCATGACCAGGTTGCTATCACCAAAAGGTCCTTTCGCTCATAACATTCCATTGGCTCTGGATTCTGCAGCCAGGGCACTTAGAGAAGGCCCTCATATGACCCCAAGATTTAAATAGCTTGGGAAAACTACTACTTAAGACCACAGCACTTATATTCACAAGCTAGCATTGTGTAGAGAATTGGTTCAAGAAGGTCCTTGGAGCTATAATTTAAAGAATGACTTTTCTGAGTTCTGCAGTGGGAGAAAGCAACTTTTTAAATAACCTGGCCTGGCTTTAAAGCAAGAGTGGCCCAGGTGTGGCTCCCCAGATGTTTTGGGACTACAGTTCCCAGCATTTATCACCATTGGTTTGGCTGGCTATGCCTAATGGGAGCAGGAGTTCAGCAGCATTGAGAAGGGATATACTTGGCCCAGTTCTGCTTTGGAGCCTTGGTATAAGTGCCAAGAATTAGTAATTTAAAAATGAAAGCAAAAAATACCCTGGATCCTAGAAACTGGAAAAGAGCTGTAGTTACAACTAGAGATGGGCACGAATCGGAAAAATGATCTTTCGTTTCATTTCGTTGAGAGGACAGGTTTGTTTTGTTTTATATATCATGAATTTTCACGAATTTTCATGAAAACAATTCATTTTGTTGGTTCATTAATTTGCTTTTCTTTTTACCCACTTTGCATGATTTAGAGCATTTCCTCTGCGTGCGGGTGTCCCCCAACGCCCCGGGCCCAGACCAGATGGAAAACACTAAAAAAAAATGATGAATATATTTATTGAATAATACTGCACATGCACAAACTGGACTGGCAGCATACTCATCAGTCATCCTCATCCTCATCCTCATTTCTGTGCCACACACACGGATGGATCCCTTTCAGACTCCATCTCACTTAGTTTTGTTTGGAATGGGAGGAAGCAGTAGTTTCTTTTTTCTTATATGTATTATATTTATTTATTTTTATTTATTCTTTCTTTCCACCTCCATAGCATCAATTCAGCACCTCCTGATGCTGGCAGAGACACAGTATAACTTACAGTTGCTTGTTTTGCGTGCTTCATAGCCATAATAACCACCCTCTTTTTGCTTAAAATTATCCAGTGAACGAGAGTCCTGATACATTCCAAGATAGTCCGTTCTACTGCTGGAATTGTACCTGGAAATATTCTTGGAAATATACTTCAAAGAAGTAATTTCTCTCTCTGATGCTGCTTGCATGCAAAATATAAATCAGCAGCTATATTTGAATTAATGTATATCCCTCTGTGTGTTCATCCTGCTGCTTTTATATTATAGGTGGTCAAAACTGCAAGGGTTGGGATGGGAATAATACTCCTGGTGCTCAGGCCACTAGACTAAAAATTTTGGCCCTTTTTAAAAAATGTTTTTGTATGAGCAGGTGATACCTGCACTTCCCAGGTCATAGTCTTCCTCAAAGTGTCTTGTGTTTCTATTTAAATGATAGCAGCTCCCCCGGCAAACATACACACATATTTACATCTCTGTGCATACAATAATTGTGTGCTATCAAGTCAATTCTGACTTACAATTACCTTTCCCAGGATATTCTAGATAGAGAATAGATACAGTACATAGAAGGGGTTTACCATTCTCTTCTTCTGGGAGTGGTTGGGAACAGTGCATCTTGCCCAAGGCCACACAGACTGACTCTACTTGCAGGAGGCACCACAGTAGGGAATCAAGCTCCCATCAGCCAGATCCCTAACTCAAAGAGCTCTCAAGCCAGCTCGCCATACTTGCAGACATACAGTAGGACCCCCATATCCACTGATTCATTATCCACTGATTCAGTTATCAACAGTTGGCAGAGGAAAAAAATAAATAAATAATTCAGCAGCTGCAAAGCAATCTACTGTCACAAAGAGCAGCTGTAAAGCAAGCTCCTGTCACAAAGAGCAGCTGTAAAGCAAGCTACTATCACAAAACAGCAGTTTTGGGGACATTTTGGTGTCCTCTCTTATCCACGGTTTTCATTATCCACGGGAAGGTTTGGAACCAATCCCTAGGAGATACTGGGGTTCTACCGTACAGATTATCTGCCCTGCCCTCTCTGAAAATGGAAGGTCAAAGATAGTTTTCCTAATTCATAACAAACAAACAAACAAACAAACAAACAAACAAACAAACATCAAGTATAGGTACTAATTGTTCTGGGGCAAAAAGACTCCTACAGTATATATCTTTTGGATATAGGTCATTAGAAGAGAATCATTTACTTGGCTTGCAGCTTCATCCTCCACCTGAGTCTGGCTGCATATGCAAGTGTTACAACCAGCAGAGTTATAACCAGAGGGAAAACTCTTCCAGTGTGCTTGTAGTGACGCTGGCATCCTGTTTCTGACATCCGTCTGCCTCTTAGCAGATATTTGTTCGTGAAACACACAATGAACTTGCGTCTTCATTTTCTGCTTTTCACCAGTACTTTTTCCTCGGCGTATGGCTCCCCTGTTAGGTGCCATCAAGTCTGGACTGACTTATAGCAACCTTAGCAGAAATTTCAAGGTAAGTGGGATATTTGCAGAGTGGTTTTACCAGTGCTGTCCATTCTTCAAGAGTTTACCACATTCTATGGCAAGCTGTTGGAGGGAAGCACAACAAAGCATTTACCAACCTATTAGGATGTGTTTGGCTCCAAGGAAAAAAAGTTTTCCCTGAATCCGTGTTGAAACAGACTCACATGAGGCGATTTCCCTGAGGTAATTTCCTCTTGCTGCAGATTAGTTCACTCCATATTTAGCATGGGGCAATTTGTAAAACAAGCAATGAGGAAGAAATCCCAGGTTCTGAGTAATAGGGTTTTATACCTGTGAGCAGTAAAAATAAAATTCTGCTTGTTTGCCCCCTGGATGAGTTGTTCATGGTTGAAAGTCAACAAAGAGCAATTGCTTTATGTAAATGTGTCCTGGTTTATATGCTAGCTCTGGTGGTGTGTGGCGGGAGAGAGGGAATTTACTTTTATAGCTAGATAGACTGTGTGGAAGATGTCTAATCCCTTTATTTAATCCTGTTAATCTTTGGTTTCAGTGATGAGGCAGTCAATTCTGCAAACTAATTATATGTTGTGTGAAGAAGTATTTTCTTTTATCAGTTTTGAATTTACCACTTTCTGTTTCTATTAATGTTAATCAACAGTTCTTTAGAGGGTGTTAAAAATCCCTTATTAGGAACAGAGAGTCACTTTGAGGTAATAGCTGTTGCGGCTGGAGCTTTTTCCGAACCAAACAAAGTCACATGCAGAGAGAAGGGAAGGAACAGCCAAGATAAGTGGAGGCCACTTTTGTCTTTTGTGCTTGGGAGTTCAGCTGCTAGAGGGATGACAAAAGACCCAGACAAAGCATGCATTAGACACAACCTTAGTGGACACTTGAAGTCCCAGCAAGGTCAGTCTGAAGCATCATTTTCATGATGTCTTCTGGTCTCTGCAGCGTTGCAGTACAGGCTGCTATACCCAGACTATTATTGAACCAAAGGCAAAAGGACAGACGAAACACAGGTAATATGAGGTAAGAAAAAAAGGAAACAGGACAGGAGGGAACCTGTTGGCAGGAACCTAAGTCACATGAACAGTGGGGTGTAGGTTGCCTGCATGCCACTTGATTTTGTTTTCTTGTCAACAGTAATTTTGATACCAGTTTAGGGTAAGGCTTGTATATACTGTATGTATGGTTTATATATATATATAAACCACTTGGACACATGTTTCCATGTTATTTGAAGCCAACCTTGAAGATGTTCAATCTTCCCACCAACTATGATTGCCAAACAGTCACTACCACCACCAGCATAACTGGGGGTAGCCCTAAAGTAATGCTATATGCTGCTTTCATTTTGGCAATGGCACTCCAAGATAACAGGGAGATGATTGTTCTCAGCCTTGCTAAGAGATTTTGGCTGGACCACAGACAACAAGCCTAAACCTTAGACTTTGTGCTTTTACACGATCTCTAAAATCCGCTGGCAACTTAAATTTGGACCAGAGATTGTGGGGTTTTGTTCTGCTTCCTGTGTTCCCACCGTTCCGCACTCCAATGCTCCTGTCTGCGGTGAGGGGAGGAAGAAAAAAATGCAGGCTCACCTCCACCTGCCCTCTGCAGCAGCTAGTTGTAGGAGGACTGGAAGCTAGTTTGTCTGTTAAAGGGGGGGGGACAACAAAAGCAAACAGAAGATGAAGGAGAGCCAGGCATTCACAAACAAACAGAAGGTGGAGGAGAGCTAGGCATTTAAAATCCGCTTTGGAAATTTTTTTACCTCCTCGAGGCCAGGTACTTGTAAAATGTGCGGGGGCACGCTTAGGTGGGCGTGGTCATACTTAATTTTTTTAAAAGTCCGCAGTGGTGGGAAAACAATTTTAAGCTCCACATCTGCGAGCCCTTTGTGTTGGGTTTTAGGGGTCGTGTAAAAGCAGCTGTATCGCAGAGCAGTCGTCTTTTCTTGAAGGGGACTGCTCTTAACCCCTCCTTCCCTTTGCCACAGGGAACTCCTTTCATCATTGGTGAGTGGCAGCTCCAAGAAATGTTACAGAGATGTGAAAATTGACTTCTTCTGAATTAGTTTTCTGACTCCCAACGTAACTTGGAGAACTGCCAAACACATTCATCATTCAACCTGTGAAACAGCCTTCAGATGTGGGTAATTGTATGGACTGTAAGATCACCGTCCATGTTGCTCAGGAAGACTCTCACCAGCCCAAGAAAACTGTGAGGCTGTGCAAATGGTGGAATCACTCAGCAGCAATAGCATTTTGCTGAAGGGACATGTCAGCCTTTCATGTCCAGTTTCGATGCTTTTAAGGTTTGTGTTACAAAAACAAAGGAATACACTTAGAGCATTGGCTATGCCTTTACCTGAATAATTACTGTTCCACAGATAATTTCCCGGACTTCAGTTCTTTAGTATAACTCTCTATATGACTTGAGACCATCACATGCTATGCCCCTTGCTTGCAATTCATCGCAGTGTCATTTACAGACAGGCCATGGAAGCTCCTGGCATGATGGCACTCCTTCACTGTTGTGCTACGGAGAATATGTCTGCATGTGCATGTCTAACTTTCTCAGTAGGAATGCCAATTCACATAGTGGTAGTAATATTTAGGCAACGATCCTCTGGTTGTGTTGTGCTGTAAGCTCCTTAGAAACAGAAGTTATGATTTCACGGAGTGTTCATGCAGCTCTAGACATGTTGTAGTTCCAGATTTTACTGGAGGGTTATGCCATAACAAAAACAACTAGCTTGGCATACTCTTCTGTTGTTCTCTAGCAGATGCCATTTTTCAAGCCCATAAATGAGATGCCGGTGGCAAAGGCAGTAGCGTTGAAAGAAAAAGGAAAAAAAAAATCCTTTATTTTCCTTGCAAAAGCTTCCTTAAGGAGAGCTGTCAAGTTTACCTAGAAAAACATGTCTTAAAAGGACAGATGTCATTTCCATTCCAAGTTAACTAAGGGCGCTTTTACACGATCTCTAAAATCTGGTGGCAACTTAAATTTGAACTGTAGATTGTGAGGGTTTGTCGCTCTTCCTGTGTTCCCACCCCTCCGCACTCCATTGTTCCTGTCTGCGTGAGGGGAGGGAGAAAAAAAGGGAGAAGAAATGCAGGCTCACCTCCGTCTGCCGGTCTAAGCAGCCCCGTAGTGATTCCTGTCTCTTAAAGGGGCAGCGGGGACAAAAAAACAAACAGAAGGAGAGGGAGCCCGGCATTCACAGCTTTACAATCTGCATCAGAAGATTTTTTTTTACCTCCTGGAGGCCTGGGCCAGGTACTTGAAAAGTGTGTTGCGATGCACTTAGGTGGGCGTGGTTGTACTTAATTTTTTTTAAAGTCCGGAGCTGGTGGGAAAATATTTTTAAGCTCCGGATCTGGGAGACCTTTGCCTCGGATTTTAGGGGTCGTGTAAAAGCGCCCTCAGCAGGACAGAGTTAACAGAGTGGCTTACACCAAAGCCTTGGTGCTCATGACTGTCTAGTTTCTTTAAACTCCCAGCATGCTTGCTTGTCTGTCTATGTGTGTGTACACTCATCTTGATGTGGAGATGCATAAATGCATGTTAGCCTATTTAATTAACATTGATTTTGAATCAATTGATAAACATTTTCCACCTCCCATGTGAGCAATCCGTTAATTAGATCCCAAGCCTGTCTGTCACCTGTGGTAGCATTTGCAGTCGGGTGACCGATGCCAGTAAGGAAACGCCTGTGAAGGAATACACTTGTAGATCGGGCAGAACTTGATCTCTAACTTGATTTCTTAATGGTCAGAAGATACTTGGCTCAACTCATCCTGGGAGAAGCATTCTGACAGATATGCTTTGAGTGAGTGCCAATATGGACTGCAACCTTGCTGTGTTATGTGTGTTGATCTATGGGTTGTTTTCATTGGATCCCTCATTGAGCCAGCTAAGCCAAAAGGAATAATGCTCCACAAATATTTGGTTGGGTGTCCCTGCAGCTCTCTTAAACAATGATACGCCTCACTCTCTGCCACATGAATGCAATAATGGGCACTCCTTAAGCTAATAAAATGTTGTACTGCCGCATCTTGTGAACAATCAAATCATGCAATATTGGAGCTGAATGGCTGTCTTCCATAGAAATGTTACAGCACGGAAATGTAGTGACTCTGGCCACCTGGGGTTTAAAAGTCTAAACATCCATGGAAGAGGCACTATTCAGGTAGATTCAAGTGCTGGGTATGTGTCTGAGCTAAAATCAGAACTTACAGAATCGAATAGCTTTAGGTAGGTATGATAAATAACCTTCAGTCAGTTTCCTCACCTGTCCTGGGGCAGCGTCAAGTTCCAGGACGAGAGTTTAATGTCCGTGACTAACTGAGGGATGCCCCATCCAGCATGTCCAGTGCCTAAGCTGGCTGGGAAATTCTAGGAGCCGTGCAGCCTGGCAACTAGAAGAACACCTATCTATCCAATGTGAAATAAACAACCGTCTCTGAGTGGAAAATGGCCTCAGGGTAGCAGACGCCCAGCTAGGATTCAAGCTGTATTCAGTTTTTTGGTTTTTTAAAAAGGCAAAGCGCTACATTTCTAGTTATATCCATGTCTTGTGGAAGAAAATTGTGACATGCATTTTAAATTCTCTTCAGAGTATTTAGGGCATCCCAGTTGTCCCAAATTACAAAAAGAAGGAAACAAAGGAACTGTAGATAGATCTGTGTAAGAGATAATGGGATGTAAGATGCTGCCAACAGAAAGGAGTGCTACATATATAGAACCAGGTTTTTGTTTTGTTTTTGCAATATGTATAAAACTATTTTATTACCAGTTTTGTTATATCCAGTTAAGGAACACTTTAAATAGTCATAAATATACACTGGTTCTTGGCGCTGTATTATTACAGCTGATGAAGGTTTCCATGTTATGCTCCCCATGGATATGAAACCTAGACGTGGTGGGTTCCCTCCACACCACCACCTCATCTTTAGTGTCCTGTGTATTAAGACTTTTTATTCAGCGATCGTACTGTTTTACCTCAGAGACCTGCCACCTTCTGAAAGCCTGAAGCCTCTATGTGTGCATTGCATCCAAGTAAACACAGCAGAGTGGGGTGAAAATTGTGGTTGTTTACACAACCATCCCTCAGGTGCTATTAGCTTATTGTATAACACAGGATAATGGATTCTTGATCTGGGAATGTATTCCCCCCCCCCAAAAAAAAATAGAGCAATACATTGCCATAAATGTGGGGAAAGATCTGTGAGTCATACCTTGTAGCATGTTGGATCTGTCTCTTTACACTGTAGGTTTAAATGGCAAATCCTTCCCCCGTGTCGGTGATGTATTCATACCTTGGATTTAACTCCCCCCCTTCTTTAAGTTGTTAAATAAAGGCAGAATTTCTGTTCCCTGAGTTGATGTTTATGAGTTTCTAGGTGTCAACATTCTCAAAGGAGAAACAACCTTCAGTTTAGAGCAAAAACATTATGGTTGAAGATGGATCTGAAAAAGCAAGGAAATGTAGGTCACAGACCAACCCCAACATGCTCAAACCATGTAGACACATTGATGTGCCCTTCTGCTACCCTAATGTCCACCCGAAGGAAACACAAGAGAATCCCACTCTTTGACTGTCAGGAGAGAAAGATGTTGGGGGAGGGGAGGGGGAGGGAGGGAGGGAGAGAGAGAGAGAGAGAGAGAGAGAGAGAGGAGACCCAGCTTATCTAAGGCAGAGTTCATTAAATACAACAAGATTTTCATGTATGGGTTGATTGGATTAGACTAATAATGACGTAATTGTGGGTGGGACTATGCTGTGAATCTGTTCTTTGTTGATGCAAACACCATCAAATGTGTCACTTCATTTCAGCTTTTTCACACAACTGATGGACTGTATGTGGACTGGAGCAGCTAGAGGGATTATGATGTAGTATTTACTAATAGTGAAAGTTAAGGTGCAAGCAGGGTGTGTCACTATCCTTGCTACCCCCCCCCCCCAATGAAAAGGGAGGGTTGATCTGTGGTCTAGCTGCTTTGCTTTTAGAGGTATATTGTAGTTGTTGCTTTTTTGTTGTTGTTCAGTTGTTCAGTCATGTCCGACTCTTCATGACCCCATGGATCAGAGCACGCCAGGTGCTCCAGTCTTCCACTGCCTCCCAGAGTTTGGTCAAATCCATGTTGGTTGCATTGACGATACCGTCCAATCATCTCTTTCTCTGCCGCCCCCTTTTCCTTTTGCTTTCAATCTTTCCCAACATCAGGGACTTTTCCAAGGACTCTTCTCTCCTCATGAGGTGGCCAAAGTACTGGAGCCACAGCTTCAAAATCTGTCCTTCCAGTGAACATTCAGGGTTGATTTCTTTCAGTATGGATAGGTTTGATCTCCTTGCAGTCCAGGGGACTCTCAAGACTCTCCTCTAATACCACAGCTCAAAAGCATCAATTCTATGGCAATCAGCCTTCTTTATAGTCCAGCTCTCACTTCCATACATCACTACTGGAAAAAAAAACATAGCTTTGACTATCCGGACCTTTGTTGGCAAAGTTATGTCTCTGATCTTTAAGATGCTGCCTAGGTGCTGTCAAATCAGAACTAGTAAAGCATTTAAGGAGTGGCTTTACCCGTTCCACTCCCTGAGTGATTTTCCACAGCTGAAACCAGGCCTCCTGAATCCTATTCCATCACTTAAGAATATAAGAACATAAGAAGAGCCATGCTGGATCAGGCCAAAGGCCCATCTAGTCCAGCTCCCTGTATCTCACAGTGGCCCCACCAGATGCGTCTGGGAATGCATGAGACTAGATATCTGCCTCCTGATACCACTCCCCTGCATCTGGTCCTTGAGGTACCCCGGTTTTAAGCTTGGAGATGATACATCTCCCTCATGGTTTGTAACCTGTGATGGACTTTTCCTCCAGGAATCTGTCCAATCCCCTTTTGAAGGCATCCAGGCCAGATGCCATCACCACATCCTGTGGCAGGGAGTTCCACAGACTAACAATGCGCTGGGTGAAAAAATATTTTCTTTTGTCTGTTCTTACTCTCCCAGCCCTCAATTTGAGTGTATGTCCCCTAGTTCTGGTATTTTGTGAGAGGGAGAAGAGCTTCCCTCTATTCACTTTACTCATGCCCTGCATTATTTTGTACGTCTCAGTCATATCCCCCCTCAGGCGCCTTTTTTCCAGACTAAAGAGCCACTTATTCCACTATCCCACACAGGGTATATTTAGTAGTTTAGCTTCAATCATAACTTTTTGCTTCAAAACAGATAACACCCCTCCCTCCTGCTTTGGGGCATATGATAATATTTCCTAGCTACAAGTGTAATTTTTTAACTAAATGTTTCCATAGCCAAAGATACTGCCATAATAACTAATTTGATGGTAGCACTGGAAAAAAGTACCATTAAAGTGGTACCACTTAATAACCTCCTTCCAAGGTAAACTATCCATGACCAATATCTGTGATCAAGACCAGTAGGATCATAATTCTGTCTGAACTGCAGTTATCATTCACATGTTGACTATCTTGTGGCTAGTGGAGAAATGATCATGTGCTATTCTCTTTCGATAAGTGATGTATGGGTCTTCATATGAGCTTAAAAGGATGGTCACATTGCTTGTGCCAGTCTGCACCTCTGGCAGAAGACTTATCCTTTGTTTTATCTCCTCCCACACTGAAAGTGTGCTTCCTTTATGGCATCCCCTAAGATCTGGTCACGGAGCACCTGATTTTGAGGGGAAAACTCATACCTTGATTGGGTTCTCAGCTCCCAACCTGCTCTTCATTCAGGCTGCCAGAAAACAAAAACAAAAATAAAAAATAAAAGAGAGAGAGAGAGAGAGAGAGGCTGTTTCAAGACTACAGTACTTATCACAGCCTGTGTACAACGAAATTTGTAATGCTAGTTCGGTCCTCTTGCGGAAGGAAATATATTTATATTTTACAGTATATTCATAGTACTACAGTAAATGCAATGGCTAGTGTAAGAGGAACCATCTAGGATTGAATGAAGCTGCTGTGCAGCAGGCTTATTATCTTTAGCAGGATTTGTTGGCGTGCACATGACATAATATTTTTGGTGGTAGCCAAATTCAAATAGAATTTTCCTCCATTTAAACACCACCATCCATGATGACTTTGTACCGTGGGCATCTGCATATGGAGCTCCTAGGCAAGTAATGAAGCTCCCTAAGAAAAGGATAACCAGTGAAGGACTACCATTTTTGTAGTTAGATTAATGATGGTGGTGGTGGTGGTGGTGGTGGTGGTGGTGGTGGTGGTGGTGGTGGTAATGATGTCCTGATTCTTTTGTATTTCTCCTATAGCTTTCTGTTGCTCTGCCCACCCTGTTCGGACTGCAATGGACGTTTGGGTATCATTTATTATCATTATGGTCCTTTCTCTATTAGAATATTTTTTTAAGTCTTAGTCTTTTGTTTTCCAAACAGGGCTAGTTAATTTGTTCCCCCTTCTATTTCTCCTTCTCATGCACAATAATCTTTTTGTGTTGTAGATCCTGTTAATCGGTGCTACCTTTCTCTGAGCAATTCAAGTAAATTTGAAGGCAGTATCTCTGGAGAGCTAACGCTGACAAAACGAGGGTCTGTTTATTAATTTATGTGTCGAGTTAGGCTTTCCCACCCCCTCCTGGTTACAGCGTAAGGCACATGCCTGTACATGTGTATATCAGAGTGCATTACTCTTTCTATTCCTGTAGAAATTTAGCATTAATTGTAAAATGACACACTGCTTCCAAGTATATAGATCACCTCCCCTTCATACCGGCTTCAGATTAAGTGGGTAGGGGAAAGGGGAATCTATATTTTACCATTTTAATCACGTTCCCTAACCAAATTAAAAAAAAAGATAGAAAATATTCTTATTAGGCATAGATTAGTTGCAGCATTCTCAGCTGATTGGGCATGTGGATGTGCTGAATCTGGCAGCATCATTACATCCTGTGGTGACACTGTAATCCATTTCATATACACAGCCCTGACAGATTTTAATGAAGATTCGTTGAATTGCGTATGCATCTGAAGGCAGCCTTTCCTCCTGCGTGTACGGTATCACACAAGCGCTACATCTTAACACTGAGGTTACTTGCTAATAAGGCAGGTGCAAAGAGCTTTCTTCAGAATCTGACTCATAGCATTACTTAAAGAGGGATGGCTCACTGTTTTTACTACATTGTCCATGGTACAAAATGCCTTTTGTTTGCATGGAGCATATATCACAAAAACTCCTTGAGCCACTGCAAGTGAGTGCGGGAGTTGGTCCTGTCAAAGGAGATAATAGATCCAGCTTTTATGTCTCTCCTTTTAGCAGTGCTGGTTTCAGATTCTGAAAAAGTAAAAAGCTTTCTAAAAATCCCTCTATTTGAATAGGCTGATTTTCTCACCCTTAACAGTAAGACCTCTTTGTTCTCCCTCTAGACCCAGGGTGGCATTAGAGATGTGCCCTTTTTCTGGGCCCCCATAGAACCAGGAAGGACTGGGAGGCTACATCTGCTTCTGGCAACATTTCAAGAATAACGCTTAAAGGATGTTTAGATAGGCATAGCTCAAATAGCTACATGTACAATATGATTTTATTAATTTATTTATTAAAACACTTCTACACTGCCTTTCTCATTCCAAGACAATGATTAAAGCTAAAAACAATAAGTATATAAATACTAAAAATGAATACTGCAGTAAAATAGGGTAAACCAAAGCAAGATCAACACGCATTCAGAGCAGGAGAGGAGAATACCGTCATCTATTTGAAAATCCCACTTAAACAGCCAGTTATTAAGGGAAAGTGTACTTGAAAGCAAAGGTCTTCTTTACCTACTTGAAGAAGAAAGAGCAAACCCTAGTCCAGAACTTTTGTGACAGAGGAACCATCTAAAGAGGACAGTTTGGTGGTTTCTCAAATAAAACTCACATGCCTAATGTCATTTCCTGAGAGTTCAGTCTTTTCCTGAGAGTTAAGTCTATTTGAATGATCTATCAATTGATCTGATAATTTCTTTTCTTGTTTATGTCATAAATTTGGCCAGGTGGGATGGAGGCTGTCCAGCCTGTTTTAATGAATTGACTCATCACTATACCTAGATCAGACACGTCCAAATAGCTTGTAGGAAATGCCATTCTTAATTTTGATATGGATAACAGGCATATTTCTGCACCAAAAGAGCATAAGAGAGCAACACTGACCCATACCCCAACTCCTTTTCAGTACTAATCCTCCAAGCGGATGCACCAGGGAATCAGACACATGCTTATTTACAAGTGAATCTTTCTGACTACAAAGGAGTCTGTTTCAAAACAAGGGTAGCAACAGAGACCTCGAGTAAAGTGGATAGAGGGAAGCTCTTCTCTCTCTCCCAAAATACCAGAACTAGGGGACATCCACTCAAATTGAGGGCTGGGAGGGTAAGAACAGACAAAAGAAAATATTTTTTCACCCAGCGCATTGTTAGTCTATGGAACTCCCTGCCACAGAATGTGGTGATGGCATCTGGCCTGGATGCCTTCAAAAAGGGATTGGACAGATTCCTGGAGGAAAAGTCCATCACGGGTTACAAACCATGATGGAGATGTGTAATTCCCCAGGCTTAAAACCAGGGTACTTCAAGGACCAGATGCAGAGGAGTGGTATCAGGAGAGAGATATATAGTCCCATGCATTCCCAAACGCATCTGGTGGGGCTACTGTGAGATACAGGAAGCTAGTCTAGATGGGCCTTTGGCCTGATCCAGCATGGTTCTTCTTATGTACTTATGTTCTTACCTGTTATGAAATGTTCATCACCATCTTTGTCCGAAAGAGCACGAACCCAAATAACAAGCTGAGCCCTCACATTTTGCTCTCCAACCATACTCGAATCTAATCTGATGCCTTTATAGGGGATTACAGTGGGCAATTAATCAGAAGTAAATCAATATGCTATCCAGTTTATGATAGAAGATCCATTAAGTGCTGTGGGATCCCTAACTGGGAATAAGCAGAGTTGGTGAAAGGGGACTATTTTTCTGTCAAATTGAATTGGATTGATAACCATTATCCTGGATAAGTCAGTTGGGAATCCATACTGTATGGCAGTATTGGCAAACCTATAGCATGGGTGCCAAAGGTGGCACTTGGAGCTCTTTCTGTGGGCACCCAACATTTCCCCTTCACAGCCACCTGTATTCAGGTTAAATGGCTGTATTGGCACTTTGTGAAAAAAATAATGGGTTTTGAATTGCATTTTGGGCACTCGGTCTCTATAATGTTCGCCATCAATGATACATGGCTATTTCTTTTTTAGACTATTAGCCAAATTGGATGAGCCTCTGAATTCCTAGTAGGTTTCTAAGAAGCTCTGTTTTGCCATTTCTTGGCTGTTGTGCTCTTTCCCGAGGAATTTGATTCTTGCCTGAGGTTCAGTGAGTGTCTTCAATGGGTTGACTGTCTGGGAAGCCAGACACAGTACAGAGAGGGAAAGATGGGATTCGAAAGCAGGATCATGAGAAACGAATATTACACTAATTCCCAAAGAAGATGCTGATTTGACACAAATAGGAAAAATATAGGCTGGTATCTTTATTGAATGTAGATTATAAAAACTTTGCAACAATTATGGCAGAAAGGCTAAAAAAATTCCTAATGGAACTTGTTCACCCAGACTAAAATGGATTTCTCCCAAGAAGACAGCTGAGATATAATTTGAAAAGAATAATGGGTATCCTAGAATACTATGGGGCACACTTAGAAAAACAAATAGCTTTAGTATTCCTGGATGCACAGAAAGCATTTGATAATGTGAACTGGAAGTTCATGATACAGCAACTGAAAATAATGGACAAAATTCATTAAGGTAATTGAGACAATCTAGAAGGAACAAACAGCAAAGATAATAGTAAATGGGGACCTAACGGAAAGTATCAATATTTTGGTACTAGGCAAGGATGTCCACTTTAAATGCTACTACTGTATTTATATCTACATTAGAATTATTGAATAGAGAAGTGAGGCAAGATCCAGAAATCAAAGGAACTAGAATAAAAGATGAAGACTACAAAATACAAACCTTTGCAGATGACCCGGTTTTCATCTTAGAAGACCCACTGGAAACAACACTGAAATTACCGGAGAAGATTGACGAATTTGGACAAGTGGCAAGATTAAAAATAAAGAAAGAAAAAATGAAAATATTAGTCAAAAATTTAACAGCTAACCAAAAAAATCAACTATTAGGAAAGGTCAATATGCAAATAGCTAAAAAAGTGAAACATCTGGGAATATTTTTATCTGTGATATGTGCAACTATAAAAGAAGATAATTATGTTAAAACATTCAATCAACTTAAAACGAACATGGAGAACTGGGAACACCTACAACTGTCACTATTAGGGAGAATTGCAACTATCAAAATGAATGTCCTACCAAAACTGCTATTCCTGTTCCTAATAGTACCAGTGAAAGTAGAGGTGAAATACTTTGAAGAACTAAATAGAGTGATATCAAAATTCAACTGGCAGAAAAAGAAAGCACAAATTAAACTAAAATTGTTGCAAGAATCTAAAGAAAGAGGAGGATTTGGGCTACTGTACTGGACTCTATACCTCCAATCATGTTCATTAGTCTGGCTGAAAGACTGGATACTTTTAAGAAACAAAATATTATTATGTTTAGAGGGACATGACACACAACTGGGTTGGCATGCTTTTCTATGGTATGAAAAAGCCAAAGTACATAGATACTTCCAAAACCATTATCTTAGGGACTCTCTACTAAAAACATGGGAGAAATTGAAAAGGAAATTATATATGAGAATCCCAATATGGGTTTCGCCTATGAAAGCATGTACATAACCCAAACTTTTTAAACTTTGGAAAAATTGTGAGATATGATGATATATTAGATATAGAAGGAAATTTAAAATCCAAAGAAGAATTGATAAGCCAAAGGGTGGTGACTTCATGATGTCCTTTAATATACAGATACAATCTAGGTATAAGAAAGATCTGAAAATGTATGGCTTTTATAATGAACAAATAGCATTTGATAAAATATTGTTATCTTAAGATGATAAGTTAATTAAAAAAATATATACATTTTTGTTAGAATGGAAAATGGAAGAGGAGCAGGTGAAAGAACCAATGATACAATGGCCAATTTTTTTTTGTTTACAATGTGGAGCTGGAAAAATGGCAAAAACTTTGGAACAGAAATTCTAAATTAACAACGGCAGCATCATATAAAGAAAATCTGTATAAAATGTTTTATAGATGGCATTTCCCACCTGCTAAGTTAACTAAAATGTTCTCCAACTTTTGTCTAACAAATGTTGGAAATGTGCACAAGAAATGGAGACTTACTATCATGCATGGTGGACGTATGATAAAGTGAAAAATATTGGATTAAAATACATACTTGGCTTATTAGAATGATGAAAATACATGTAGACTTTAAGACAGAGTTGTTTTACTAGGCATCTTACCAGAAGATTTATACAAACAAAATACTTACCTAGTACTGCACATTCTGACAGTGGCGAGGATAATTTGGGCACAACATTGGAAAAACGAAGAAATGCCAACAGATGAAATGATTGTTAAGAAAATTTTGGAATGTGCAGAGATGGATAGATGGACAATGAGAATCAAAGAAAAAGAGGTCTCACAATATTACCAAGTATGGAATCTGTTTTATCAATGGCTAGAAAAAAGAAACAAAAAATAAGAGTAAGTTGGTTGTAACAAAATAATGACTGAAACCCATGTAACACAATGTGTAACAAATATCACATATACTTTTTTTTTCCGTAGAGAATGAATAAAATATAATTAAAAAAAATAAAAACAGGATCGTGGACATGTCTCCCAATTTGCTTTCTTTCTTTCTTTCTCAGTAACAATTAGGAGGTTCATATATGGCCCAGTTATTGTCTAATTATAGACTGGTAAGTGACACCAGAACAATGGCATGTGCTGACCTTGCTGGGCTTAAATATTCTTTGCCAGAAAGTGTGGTGGACTACAAAGCTTCTGTCTGGAGCCTCCAAGTGAAGGTTTGTGCTTCTGACTCATCCTGGACTCCATTCTCCCTCCCTTTCCCCTTTCCGTCCTGCTGTCTGCCAGCACTCTCAAGAACACGGATGAGCGGCTCTGCAGTGACCCCTGGCCTTGAGCAGCAGATTGAAGATCCTTTCGTGGTTCTTCTTGAGTGAAACTAAAAGATGCTACAAAATAATGAAGGGGTGTGTGTGTGAATGTAATGGCAGCGTGACTTGACGCTGCCATGATATTAAAGCCTCTCCTGGTGGGTAATGTGGGCAAGCGTTCTAATGAGCCTTTCTCTCTTTCTGTTCTGAAGCATTAGGGAAGCACTGCCCATAGCTAGAGCAGCTGCATTTCGACTGTGCAGGGCTGAGGGAATAGGCATGGGGCCAGTCAAGAGAGGAAAAGTTGACACTCAAGATCAGTGGGAATGCAAGTCTAAAATGGATTCCTCTCTTGCCAGCCTTCTAAGAGGTAAAATGCTTCGCATATACATCATTTTTACATATCCTTCAGGAATTAACAGAATTCACAGTATTGGGGAAGAAAAACTCAGAAGGTCAATGAGTGTAGAACAAAAGAACCATCTTCATAGGAACAGAAGATGGGAATCAAACGCTGGAAAGTTTGTGCTGCTGGAGAAAAGGAAACCCCCCTCCCGAAATAATCATATACTCTTATGATTAGAGAATAATGGAATAGAATGAAAGAGCAAAACTCTTTCAGTTTTTACTGCTTCTATGCCTGGTATTTTATTACACCCTTAAGGGATGCCACAAGTTGCCTTTTGTTTATGTTGTTTTGACCATTGCCCAGAATTGCTCTGGCCTGAGGTTTGGCCTTGGGGTGGGACAGCCTTTACCCTTTATAGGAAAAGGCTGAATGTCTCAGCAGCTCCCTTTAGGGAACATGTGGCGTACATGCCACTGTAGAGCAAAGCTCTTTCTTTTGAAGCATCCCCTCAGCTTTGGAAATGCATTTGAAATTACCTGAGCTTTAGTGACAAGTGCTTGAGAGTGACCCAAATAGACAAGCATGAAGGGATTCCAGGCTGCCGGATTTCTTCTCATGACAGCCCCGTCTCCCTGTTGCTTCTTCAACAAGCAAAGTCCCCTGGGGTTTGAATGTGTTTCTTTGCAAAGGTACATTCAAGGCGACAGTGTCTCATGAAAGACTAATGTCCAACATAGGAAGTAGAGCATATGTGCCTCCAGGATCGGACTACTAGACAATTGCCTTTGGGGGGGAAATGCCCCTTACACAAGTCATCCCAGGCCTTCTCATTAGCCAGAGCTTTTAGCTTGTGTGATGGTAACCCATGAGGGTCCCTCACATCCTGTGGTGTACTCCGTCAGGTTATCTGTCTGCAAAGTAAGCATTTCTCTGATGGAAGTGCTGGCTTTTAAATAAATTTTATCACAATATGCATTTGCAATAGTAAGATAAAGCCGATGCACCCTGCAAAACAATTTTATACTTTTGGTTTATGTTGTTTTAAGGAAATATACATGTTGGCTCGTGTGTGTGTGTGTGAGAGAGAGAGAGGGGGGGGAGAGAGAGAGAGAGAGAGAGAGAGAGATTTGTGGAGTTTTAAAATGTTAAGTTGGACTGTGATGTGTTTGTTATCTCTTGCCATTGAGGATATCATTGAGATGTGTGTGAGTTTTCCTTTATAAACTATTTATTTAGTTCGTTATTTAGTCAATTAGTTACTCAGTCAGTCAGTTAGTTAGTAGATTTTTTAGACTGTCCATCTGGTGACAAGGCCACTCTTGGTGGTTTACAATAATAATATATATATCGCAATGCAATAAATACACAATTGACATATATATAATAAATATTAATAGATAAAATAAAATAAACACCAAGTAAACAACAGGTATCTAGACATTATGTTTCAAGATCAATAATCCAAAAACATAATAAAACATATTAGGTGGGCTACAAAGATCATCAAGATTAGTTTAGTTAAAAGACAATAGCAATTGGTTGGCACTCGTGTTATGTCCCAGTCTGAGGGAATGTCTGCCAAAACATCCATGTTCTCAATGATTTGTAAAAGATCCCAGAGAGGGGGCCAGGCAGATCTCAACTGGAAGATTATTCCATAAGCATGGAGCAATGGCAGAGAAGGCCCAGTTCCATGTCTTATCTTTTTTGGCCTCTCAGGGTCTTAATGCTCTGAAATGCCTAGCCTGGGAGGAATGGTTCTCACTGGGCAAAGACATTCTGTCAAGTCGCAAGATCACAAAATGTTTAGGTCTTTGTATGTCATCGTCAACACCGTGAAGTTGGCTCAGAAATGAACAGGTAACCAGGGCAAGGAGGCCAGAGTGCTGGGTGTATGTTGGTGTTGTCTCAACCCCACCAGTAATCAGGCCGCTGAGTTCTGGGCCAGTTGAAGTATCTGCCTCAGCCTCAAAGGCAGCCCCATGTAAAGAGCATTCCAGTAGTCCAGTCTCAAGACTACCAACATATGGACCAGTGTGTGAGGGCCCTGGTGTCCAAATGGGGACACAGTTGGGCGATCCGCCAGAGATGCAAATTGATGGAATGGATCACTCATGCCACCTGACATTCCATGGACAGTGTTGGATCCAACAGAATGCTCCAGCTGTGAACTTCACTCTGTGCAGGAAGAGTCACTTCCCCAAAAGTGAGAGACCTTCCCAACCAGCAGAATTTGGGGGTGGGGGGCACCTGCAAGATTTCCATCTTGTCCAGGTTCAACCTCAGTCTATTTATCCTCGAATAACAAGTCCATTGCATACAGAGGCATGGATACTTGTTTCAGTGAGATGTATTCCTCAAGTAAGGTCTTTCATATACAGTATAATAATTTTTAGATATGTGAACCACTGTATTAATGTTTTAAACAGTGTACAGAACACTGTAGGAGGATATATTAAATTAGAATTTCTGCTGAAATCCAGCCAAGTTGGATTTGTGTCAATTCGTGCAGGCTATGCTTGTCCAAGCAGGTGTGTATATGTGAACTGGTCATTAAATATGCAGTTTGTATTAAGTGTACCCAGGCACAACAGAGTATATGCCAAAACATATGGCTGTGTCAATGTGACAATCCTATTGTGGGGATACATGTACACAAGGAAATCTCACCTGGTTGCACATTGACGAACCACAAATGTACAAATGTTTTACTGATGAATCAATAAGTTAGTTTGCTGGTGTTTGCTTTTTCTTTTAGACAGCCTGTGGCTGTCTTGGAAGAAAAGATGTTTCCCGTACCTCCACAGCCTGCCCCCTGCCCCCTTCTTATGGCCCTCATCATCTTCCTACCTTTTAAAAATTTATTTATTTATTTATTTATTTATTTATTTATTTATTTACCGCCCATCTTCTTTGTCCTGCCGTCCCATCCTGTACCACCACCACCACCTCTGTCTTGGCTTTCTTTCTATCATCTTAGCCTTCCTCTCTGCCTCTGCCCTCACTGATCAGGACAGCTAGTACTACGATTGTGCTGGTTGACCAGCAAGTCAACATGAAACCCTGTTTACACTGATGTAAACAGAAGCTGGACTTTTATCACTAGATCAGAACTAGTAGTGAGCTGGAGACTTTGGAGATTAAGGAAGGAAAACCCTGGATCAGTCTTAGTTTTATCACATTCACTTCTAAATGGTGTTGCATGTTCTCAGCCAGGCAGTCATGAGTAGTCAACAGGGGAGAAGAGTTTCCTATGTGTTAACATGTGCTAAAAAGAAAGATGTTTAGTCTCTGGTATGCTATTTCCAGTTATACATTCTATCATCACAGTGGCATACAGCTGTTATTCTCCCTGTTTGAGATTCTGCCCTGGTGCTCATCAATTTGGCCTTCACCCACAGTTGCAGAACCTGCCATATGACAAGGAGTCTACGGTTTTCCAGCACTGTTCCATTATAAGCCTACAGATTTCTACTTCTTATAACACCATGATAAATTGTCCTATTAGTATGAAACTTGGCATGGAAAATCTACCTGGTAGGGCATATGATTTGCCCAAAATTTTGGAAGAACTAGAAGAAAAAATGACTATGTGTATACTACTGCATTGGCTTGTGAATGGATTTACAGTAATACTTTGGCTTAAGCGTAACTTGGTTTAAGCGTATTTTCCAAGAGAAGCAAACATTTCTTCTAAATTTTGCTTTGATCAACAAGCAACATCTTGCAATACAAGTAACTGGAGGAGGTCACATGATCACAAGTAAGCCAATGCATTCTCTCTCTCTCTCTCCTCTCTCTCTCTCTGCTGGATTGTGGGTGAGTGTCTGGAATGTTCCCTCTCAGACAGAGCTTCCAAGGCAGAGGGAGGAACAGAGGTTTCCCTTGTACTATCCAGGAGCATTTTCAAAGGGGAGTGCAGTTTATGGACTTGTTTCATTTTTCTTTAATTTGTTTTCAACATCATTTCTTATTTTTCAAACAATTTCTAGTTATAGGGCAGCTAGTGTGTATCGCCAGATACCTAAACCATGGTGTGGGTGTGGACTTCTAGCCAACCTCTTTTGTGAGTTTTTGGCATTTTGTATGTACAGTATGTGGTCTATGTATGGGACCCCAGAATGAATCATCTGAGTTTTCATTATTTCTTATGTGGAAATTTGCTTTGATATAAGAGTGTTTTGGTTTACAGGCATGTTTCCTGAATAAATTATGCTCATAAACCGAGAAAGTCTGGAAGGCAAAAAATAAACATTGTTTGATTGTGAAAAACGTGTTTAATGCTCACATGACATGAAGACTTAAGACAGTTGCCTCAGATTACAATTCAAATGCCTTTTGGTACATAAAGCAAAGTGTTCTGCTTATATACCGCCCCATACCGCTTTAAGTAGTCTCTGGGCGGTTTACAATTTTAATTACAAAGTGCAGGCTACACATTGCCCCCCCAGCAAGCTGGGTACTCATTTTACCGACCTCGGAAGGATGGAAGGCTGAGTGAACCTTGAGCCTGCTGCCGGGGATTGAACCCAGGCCGTGAGCACAGTTTTACCTGCAGTACAGGCATTTAACCACTGCGCCACGAGGCTCATGTATGGATTTATAACCACTCTAAACTCCGCTTTTAAATACTTATCTTATTTGATCTTTTAAAAATTTAGAATTTAGAATTTAGCTTCTGCAACACAACAGAGATGGAAAATGAACCTTTATAGCAATAGTTTTCAACTTTTTGAATTCCAGAAGTTTTTTTTAACCTCAGGTTCCCATAGTCCTAGCCAGCACATTTAGTGGTTATGGATTTTCTAAGCAGACCAAAACATCAAAGGTATGGTGTACAGGTTCATTTTCAATATTTAATTACTTTTTTAGTGTTCTAAGATGCACTACCAATTTGCTGCATACATAGCATCCTTGTAATAGCATCAGGAGCTCTTCTTAGTGAGCCAACATGCTATTTCAGGTCAAATCAGTTGCTAGAGCATTTGGGGGGGGTGAGTGGAAATAAGAATTTATAAAATGTGACATGATGGTCATAAGGGATCTCCCTTATGAGGAAAGGCTAAAGCATTTGGGGCCCTTTAGTATGGAAAAAAAGGCACCTGAGGGGGGATATGATTGGGACGTACAAAATAATGCAGGGCATGAGTAAAGTGGATAGAGGGATGCTCTTTTCACTCTCACAAAATGCCAGAACTAGGGGACATCCACTCAAATTGAGGGCTGAGAAAGTGAGAACAGACAAAAGAAAATATTTTTTCACCCAGCGCGTTGTTAGTCTGTGGAACTCCCTGCCACAGGATGTGGTGATGGCATCTGCCCTGGATGCCTTCAAAAGGGGATTGGACAGATTCCTGGAGGAGAGGTCCATCACAGGTTACAAACCATGAGGGAGATGTGTAATCTCCAAGCTTAAAACTGGGGTACTTCAAGGGCCAGATGCAGGGGAGTGGTATCAGGAGACAGATATCTAGTCTCATGCGCTCCCAAACGCATCTGGTGGGGCCACTGTGAGATACAGGGAGCTGGACTAGATGGGCCTTTGGCCTGATCCAGCATGACTCTTCTTATGTTCTTATGTTCTTGTATCTGAATATCTACTTATCAAATCTTAAAATATTTTCAGAAGAATGCTTTGATCTTTGAATCTGACAGTCATTTTCAGTACAGTACTAATAGTGAAGCAGTTTGGTGAGAAAATAACAAACACGATATTCCTGCAGTGAGAGGACCTTATGAAAAGGTCTTCCTTCCTTCCTTTTACAGCATATTGTTCCCCACTAGACTCAAGGGCAATGAATAACCAACATTAAAAACATAATTAAAGTCACAAATGACAAGTACTCCATATCACAAATTGAACACATCTGTAATTGTAAATGTCTAATATACAGATTAAAAGTGTGTGCCAAAAATACAATAAAAGCAATGCAAACAAGCAGTGATCAAATACCAACAGAATACTTGCTTATTCTCTGAAAGCTTATACAAATAGCTATGTTTACACAAGTGGTGCCTGAAACACAAATGTGTAGAGGATACCCAGTTCTCAGATGGAAAGGACACTTATAACCAGGATTTTATCACTTCAAAAGCCCTGTCATGTGGGGAAGCTGTAGAGCTACAATATTCTTGGGCATTAAAAACAGAAATGTACAGTATATGTCTTCAGAGCTATTTGCTCTCTTTATTTGCTAAATTGAGTGCATGTGACCTACAACCTTTGGGCCATATTTTCAGGGCTCCCCATTCAGCCCATGAAGGCCTCCACTGTGACCTTTCCATCTTTCAGAAGCCCTGCCCTCTCCTGAAAGCAGCAAACCTGGTTGGATGCAATCATTCAAAAGTGATGACACTTTGATGGAGATCCACTCCTTTAAGATATTGGGAGCCACTGAGGCAATATTTTTCCAGGAGCTGCTCAGCGTCTGTCTGCCTGCCTGCCTGCCTGCCTTTCTCTCTCTCTCTCTCTCTCTCTCTCTCTCACACACACACACACACACACACACACACACACACACACACACACAGAGAGAGAGAGAGAGAGAGAGAGACAGAGAGAGAGAGAGAGAGACAGACAGACAGACAGACACACACACACACACACACACACACACACACACACATACACACACAGAGTAGCCATGGTGAGATGGCAGTGTCCCAGTGCTGATCAGTGTGGATTGCAAGATATAACAATCTCCATATGTGTGCATGGAGTGGGTGCATATGGGTGTGTGACAGTGTCTGCATTGTGTGGCAAAAAGGACAACAGTAGCCCCATCTGTTGCTGTCATACCACTCCAGACTTGTTTGCCCTGAGACAGGCCATCCCTCACACCAAAAGAGTTCCCCCGGTGCTCTGTTAAGTCTGCTCAGCGGACTTAAAAAGAAAGAAAAAAGAAAAGAATCTGCTTACATACCACCCCACAGTGCTTCAAGAACTCTCTGGGTGGTTTGAAATTGAATTATGCAGGCTACAAATTGCCCACACTCAGCCAGTGAGTTGGGTACTCATTTTACCAACCTCAGAAGGATGAGCCTGCTACCTGGGACTGAACCCTGGTCATGAGCCCAGTTGTGGCTGCAGTATAGGCATTTAACCACTGCTCCACGAGGCATTTTGCCCTGTAAAGGAGAAATTGATTGATTGTTACTGTTTTTAATTGTTTTATTTAGTTGTTTTTGACTTTGTTTATATTTCCTATTGTGAACTGCCCAGAGTTCCTCCAGGAAGACGGGTGGTATACAAGTTGAACGAATGAACGAACAAACAAACAAACAAACAAACAAACAAACAAACAAACAAACAAACA
>JAHTLZ010000016.1:78792651-78832235 GCA_023846285.1 Phrynocephalus versicolor
AACGGAAACGGAAACGGGAATACCGCTAAGTCGTGCCCATCTCTAATCACAAGGCTCCTACAGTGTCATCAGAATATAAGTTAGCCATGAATTGGCCCATATAAGGCATACCTTCTGGTCTGAAGGTCAGTCTTTTGAAATACTGTATATCTAAAATTAGGGAACAATGAGCAGTACAGTGGACCCTTGTATAACAAACAGCTTGTATAACATAAGATTTGTACAACATAAAATATTGTGGAGATAGGGGAAAATTGCTTAACAGAATCACCTATGGGCCAAATCCGTACAACTTAAAAATGGGATTACTCCATTTTCAATGCATTCCTATGGGAAATTTGTATAAAGGAAAATTTACTTAACATAATTTCATTTGGAACGAATTAATTCCTTTATACAAGGTATCACTGTACATAGTAGCTCTGCTGATTTTTGGGGAGGAAGAGACTAAATTCCATACCTGGGCTGTGTTTTTATCTAAATTTTGGTCAGTGGTTTTTACAAAAAAGACCACAGTTCAACTTTAAGAGCCTCATGGCGCAGTGGTTAAATGCTACTACTGTACTGCAGGTAAAACTGTGCTCATGACCTGGGGTTCAATCCCAGGTCGCCGGCTCATGGTTGACTCAGCCTTCCATCCTTCTGAGGTCGGTAAATTGAATACTCAGCTTGCTGGGTGGGTGGGGGGCAATGTGTAGCCTGCATACTATAAGAAGCAGACCACTTTGCTTTACTTTGCTTTCATCACAGGATGAAGTATGCAGACTGGATGGTTCACAGACAAATCTTCATATGTCATTTGATTGAAATGTTAGTCATTTCCATAAATTTGATCAGTTAGTCAATCATCATGCTAGAGTTAAGGTTGTTGATCTTGGAATGTCCTGGAATATTTAGAAAGAAAGTAAGCATGCTAGTTTGGGAATCATTTGGTTTAGTCTGACCTTCTGATCTTTTATGCTACCTGCAGTGCCGAAAGTGATCATTAAGTTAGCTGGTTTAGTTGATCTCTTCTGGAAAACTAGGTTCCATTTGAGAGCTGGGTTCCAGGAGTTATTGGCAGAGGAGAGCAGGAATTGGTCAGTTTGTGGAACTGTCCAGCAGAAACCAAGATATTTTAGCATGACCTCCATTTCAACTCACCAGACACTGTTTCATGCGTGCAGCTTTATCAGGTGATCTTGTCATTTCTTATAAAATGAATAGGGTCAAATGTATTCCATGCTTGGATGATGAGAGGTCTCCAGGGGAAACTTGAGTGCTTTACGAAATAGTACTGATGTTTTAGAAGGTAGCATTCCCCCCCTGGCATCAATATGCTATATTCACTTGAGCTGTTGGCTGAAGATATTTTGACAACATCTTGCTGTGAAAATCATACTAGCCATAAGAAGGACCTCCATTCTTGTTGTCACTGAAGTCTCTGAAACTGACATTGGCTGAAATCCTGTTGCTTAGCATAGTAAGTTGTGTTCATGTAGGGGAGGAAATTTCTTCTAATGATTCACTAAAGGCAGTCACAACTAGAGTAGGTCCATGTGAATCAATGGAGTGTACAGAAAAGTTGATTTAACAAAGATCCATTGACTTAATAGGCCTACTCTAGGGTACTCTAGAGAGTGCTGCTAAGTACTCTTGTTGACTTCCATGGCTCCAGACTTCTCTATTTCAACCATGAAAACTTCTCAGAGACTTTGATGCTTTATCTATAGTTTAAAAGTAGTAAAAAGTATTTTTTAAACTGTCACACTGATATTACAGTATTTGATTACTCCATGAAACAAATGCCAAAATACAAACAGCATGACAAAAATCTGTGCTTTAAAGCATTCTCTCTCTCTCTCTCTCTCTCTCTTTTTTTTTTTAAAGGATGCACAAAATTCACTGGCTGAAATCTTGTTGCTGTTCTTTCTTCAGAGCTCCATCTGGAGATGGAGGACCTCTGTTATCAAAAGGAAAGAAAGAAAAATACAGTTGAATCAATCATGTTAAAATGTTCTAGGCTGCTTAGTGATGCTCACTAATTTTGTTCGGTGCCCTACTACATCTGGCAAGATGGCAGAGCAGAGAATTATGAGACAACAATCTCACCCCCCCCCCGCTCCACAGCACTGAGGTTTATCAAGACAGTCATTAATAAAAAGTACGCAGTGCATCACCACTGTATCTGGCTATCTATTTCCTTTAATTGCTGCTGAGCGAGAAGTCAACTTGTTTACACAGCAGTGAGCTTGGTAGTCCACAAAAACAAGGCTCTTTCCAGGTTTGAGGGTAATACTAAAGAACTGGATGCTTCTTCCAAGTATTTAATCTGATATATGGAGGAGGCTACTCATTAGAAAACTTGCCAGTGAAATTCTGAAAGATGAGGTCTTTGCTGGCTTGGCTAATGAGAAAAGCAATCTTTGCATGAACATTCACAGAGGAAAGAAACGAGGAACCAGAAAACAGTATTCTTTGATACACAGCTACCTCTTCAGAGTTCAAAGAACAATCTCTGTGGCCCTAGTGTGCCAGCAGGATCTTGGTATATTTAGCACACTTTGTAAAGATGACAAAACAAACTCCATGGAAAACACGGGAATCAAATGAAGTAGACTTACGCAAGGGCAAACCACTTCTCAGCCAATAGACAATTGCAAACTGTTCCCAGGACTTACAGATTTCTGGTGGATTTGGATGGCCCAAAGCTCATCTGATCTGATGTTGGGGCGCACACAGCTGGCTTTCCTGAAAAATGTGCCAGGAGAGGGGGGAAACATGGCAGAAAACAGGAACCCTGTGTTCAAACTCTGAAGAAAGGAAAGTCGGGGGAGGGGGTTGTTGAGCTTAAGAACCAAGACTGCTAACATGGCTGTGGATCTGTAAATGGGAAGATGGGGGGAGGGGGGAGATGCTTTCTCTCTTGCTCGCTTTGAGGGTGGGGCGATAATTCTTCACGAGCAGCTGTTATGTAGTGATATAAATGACAAGAGGTGCTGCTGCATCCTATTTGTAGGACACATGCTCGGCATGTAGACATCCCCAGGTTCAATCCTTGATGTCTCCATGTAGAACTGGGAAAGAATATATCCTAAAACCTTGGATTTCCCATTCCAGTCATTCTCACAAAACTGGGCTAGGAGGAACAAGGGTCTTACTTATCGTTAGGCAGTTTCCCCATTTATTCTGGCAGTATTGTGTTGCTTTTTGATAGTGGGGAACATCAGGATTATGGGTGTGCCATTGCATCTGAGAAGATAAGACATTCCAGCAAGGGGAAAGGGGAAGGAAAATGGGGGTGATGAGTGCCTTGGTAGATAAGGAGGTAGCTGAAAGGGGGCAAGGTAGATTCAAGGTAGCTGGAAGGGGCAAGGTGAACAAAACCGCCAGGGGTGCAGAGGACAAGACGCAGTGCTGATGAAAGAGGCAGCAGCAGTGGGCACATCCCTGTCCCTGGAGTTAGAGACCACTGTGCCCAATTAATGAGTTAACTGTGCTGTAAATGCCACCTGCCCTCCTTGATGTCCCTGGGGAAGAAGGGAACACAAATGAGCTTGTTCTAATTATCCCTCTGGCAAACGCACACACCAGCCAAGGGAAAAGAGCACTTGTCATCTATGGCCTTATCCAGGCATGTTTCTGTTACGGGGGGTGGGTGGGTAGAGCAGGTCCTTTGCAGGTCCCATGTAAAACACCTTTCACTGTGCTCCACTCACATGCTTGCAAGGGTTTTTATTTCCTAGCAAAGCTGAAACAGCCAGGAAGCCCTAGCTGCCTTATGGTTCCCAAAGATACTCTTTCACTCTGGTCATGGAACTGTGAGGAGTGCCTTCTGCTCTCTGTGTGAACTTATGAGGGATACTACTGCCCATGGCTTCATGCTCTTATCACTCAAACTCTTCTCTTGTCCCAAGAGGTCCCTGCTTCTGTTTCTGGTAATCTGAGAGGCCTACTGACCTGTAGCTCTCCCTTCCGATGGAGTAGTGGGCGTCCAATCCAAACCTTCTCTTGTCTCTCGCCTGTGTTGCGTCTCTGCCAAGTGCATAGAGATACCAGCAAGTGGAAAGTTAGCTTTTGGGATGGAATATGCCCTAGAAACTGCAAGGCAAAGATAATTTTTTGATGATGATGATGATGATGATAACGACGATGACGACGACAACAACAACAACCTGAACAGTAACAGCACTACAATACAAAAAATTATATAACATGTTCCAGTCATTCCAAGGACTTCACCTTTGTAAATCATAACTTTGTAAATCATAACTTTGTAACTTTGTAAATCATAACTTTGTAAATCGTAACAGCTGTTCTCTCAAGCAGGCCAGTCTTATACAGGTACCCTGTTTCCCCGAAAATAAGACATCCCCTGAAAATAAGACCTACTTACAGTTTTGCCCCACACTGAAATATAAGGCATCCCCCAAAAATAAGGCCTCCCCATAATAAGATAACAATAATTGTGTACCGTATTTTTCTTCATGGAAAAATAAGACATCCCCTGAAAATAAGACCTAGCTCATCTTTGGGAGCAAAAATTAATATAAGACACTGTCTTATTTTCGGGGAAACACGGTATGTATCACCATACTGCAGATGAAAGGAGGAGAAAGGCGCGGAGAGAAGAATACCTTCCATAAAGCCCCTTCCTCGACCGTGAATTCTGGACAGGCAACATCTGTTGGCGGTGAAGGCTTCTGGAAACTGCAGTCCAGGGACACTTCAGTTACCCAAGGCTGTTCTACCCACTGTTCTAGAAGAAAATTGTACCAGCATGACATTCCTTCTCCACGTGAGGCCTTGTCCCCGCCTTCTTCCAGGGATATGTGCCCATTTCATGAATGGAGGATGTTGTCGTATTAAGCCTAGTAAGCCTTGGACTGGAGCATCTACAGAGACTAACCCAGGCGTGTCCAAACTTCGGCCCTCCTGATGTTTTGGGCCGCAACTCCCAGAATTCCAAGCCTGTATTTCCAGTGGCAAAGGACTGTGGGAGTTGTGGTCCAAAACATCTGGAGGGCCAAAGTTTGGACATGACTGGACTAACCGTTTCTACATACTGTAGCTGTTGCCTTTGTTGCTTGAAGGGATGATGGTATGACTGCAGCTCCACAGAACGAACTGCTGTTTTAAGTTCTTTAGATACGGTGGTACAGAGCCTCTGAAAAGGTTATACACCTAGGTGCATACACCAATATGTACAACTTCAGATTATAACTGAGATGTTCCAATCTACAGGAACATGTGATGACATAATTTAAAACAGTTGAAACGCTCCCCCACCCCCCAAAAAAAACAACTTGCCTCTATGGAGCTGCCTGGGTATACTTTGTTTGTCTTCCTATTGTACTGAGGAGAGTTTGGCTTCTGTGCTTTGTTACTCCTCAGCTTGCACAGGTGTGAAAGGTCTGAGTGCACAGCATGCCAGCTGAAACCTAAAAATAAACAAGGATTTACTGGGACAAGCTTGGAAAAATAAAAGGAATTTAAAGGCTTAGAACATGACACACAGCCTCCTGGGCATTCTACCTTTAAGACATGCTGTATATCAATGCCAGTAGTAAGAAATAGGTATGCCAGCATTTTGCTGAATTTTCTACACTGAAAAAGGCACTCTGACATACTGCAATATCTACAATTTTTAGCTAGTAATAGCCAAGAAGTGTACATTATGAAGTGCACGTGCTTACCATGGCAGTTGCTACGACAAAATATCATATATGTAGGAGCTGCGTTGCTCCCTATTTATATACAGTGCATGTGACTATTTGATATGTGTTTTTGCAGAAAGGTAGCACCCAATATATTGTGATCCTCAGAAAGCAGTAAAACTAGTGAATTTACTGATCAGCATATTTGACATTGGCTACAAAGATCTCCCATGACATTAGAAAGGAAAAGAGGTGGTCACAACATATTTCCACCAAAAAGTGTAATATTACCAGTTTAGAATATGTCTGTGAAGATTCTCAGTCATCCAGGTGAGTTTATCTGGAAGTTGAGTCATGGCAACTAGACTTTTTTTCTTTTCTTGAGAGACTGAAACATTCAATATCTGCACACCCAAACAGCTTCATCAGTCTGAAAAAAGCTAGTTGTGAGTCTTCCATTTTATAGCTCACCTTGACCTCTTGTCATCCTGGTCTGAAATAGGCTCATAAGATGAACAATGGCCTGAATAGGCTTGTTAGGGAGACAACAGTCTCAATAGCTTTAGGGTAATCAATGCCCTAAAGTGCTGAAACCCATAAAGTATGGGGCCCAGTTGCCATGACTCAACTTCCAGACACCAGTTTAGAATTTATCAGAGATCCTTTCCTCAAAATCCAGGCTTTCTCTCAAAATCAGTCAGTGGTTTCCACTAGTTTATATCTCACCAGGACCAGATGTTTACTGATGATTCTTCATTGCCCTTTCAAGGTCAGCCTGGTCCAAATATTTTGCAGTAAAACTGGGATAACTGGGAACATTGCAGCCGAAAGTTTTGCAGATACAGAGAGGCAGGGAAGAGAGAAAATGATGATACTCATCACAACATTCTAGCACTTGATACGCTGGCTTTAGAAGCACAATATGACATTTCCCAGGAGTCCCAATCTGAATGAGACGCTTGCATCCAGCACCCTAAGAATATCTCCTTTGCTTGGATCTAGTCCACAAGCCCCAATTATTACTATTATTTTGCACTAAAACTGAGCTGCTGTGTGACTTGTTGGATAGGTCAGTGGTTTAGGTATGAACTAGCTCGAATCCCTGATGTGCCTCCTTGACAAGAACTGGACTCAGTGATCCATAGGGCCCTTTCTACCTCTGCAATTCTGAGATGACGATTTTGGAGGAGGGGAGATCCCAAAACTTCCACTCTATATTTTTGTACCAAAGAAATCAAAATTGGCAGAAGAAAATCTGCAGTGTACATAATTCATTGCAGAATGCCACATTTCTGTACCATTTATGAAGTCCTTAATAGCAAGTAAGGACATCATTGTTCCACTTTCATTGGTGCAATTCTTGCAGACATGATACTTGTTTAAAATGTAGTGCATGAGGTTTATGATATCTAGTAAAAGGCAAAGGTCCCCACCCCCGCCCTGCACATGTGTGCTAGTTGTGTCTGACTCTAGGGACGGTGCTCATCTCCGTTTTCAAGCCAAAGAGCCAATGTTGTGCAAGTCCATGGCTACATGGCCAGCATGGCTGCAAGAAAGCACTGTTTTACCTTCCCGCATTTTACGGCGGTACCTATTTATCCACTTGCATTTACATGCTTTCTAAATACTAGGTTGGCAGGAGCTGGGGTTGACAACAGGAGCTCACTCCGCTGTGTGGCACCTGGGATTTGAGCTGCCGACTTTGCAGCCGTCTGTTTCAGCAGTCTAATCTGCTGAGCCGCCACACCCCTGGCTATGATATCTAGTGCTCTTTCTCAAATGCTTGCATCCAAAGATACAGACAAACATATATTTTGCAGTTTTGCCCCCACTTCAATTATTCTATGATTAGTCATTGAGATGGAAGTCAGCTGATGCATTGTTTTAACCCTTTCTAAAGAAATAACTGTGGGCTTGAGCAGATGGGCATTTGTCCCTCTGTTTGGTCTGCTTTGGGGGTATTGTAGTTTGGTTTTCTCTCCCCCCCCCCCCCCAGCAATCACATGACATAATTGGTGAAGCAAACCAAACCATCCCCAGATCAGTCCTACCTGCACCTTTTAGGAGTACTTTTCAGGGGCGTTTTAATCTTCTATTTTATTTTGGTGCTGGTTTGATCCCTCCATCTTGGTCCATTTCCAGTGTGTGTGATCACGGGGAATGGATCAAAAGTGAGCCTTCCCAGCTCTCAAGAATCCTTTAATTGGAATTTCTGATACCGTGAAGTGGAAGTGAGCCACTTTAGGATATCAACAAATTGATCACTTCATCTGCTCCTTGGGAAAGAAGAAAGGGGATGTGAAATTTATAAAGACTCTGATGGAATCTGAGGTACTTCATTGATTTATAAAAAAAGGAAATATTTTCTTTAGTTTCTTTCAAGGGATGAGTCAAGTACCTGCTCACAGTGCAACCTGTACTCAATTATACAGAGGGAACCAAACCAAAAAGGGCTGCTTGAGCTGCAATATGTCTTTTGGGTGTGAGGATCACAGTAAATGCTATGTAGCATACCTTCACACAAAACCAGGCTACCCTATTTGGCTCAACAACAGCCCACTCTAAAAGAGCCAGTGTGGATGGTTTCAAGTTGGTATGTCTCATCATGTTAATTAACCAAGTTAAAAGGGATGGGGGATGGCAGTGGTGGTGGTGGGCAGGCAAAATATTGTGCCACTTTATGGATTACATTTACCAGCTTTCTTTTGGCATCAGCTTTTATTTTACCATACAACTGCTGGAGAAAGAGACTGGGAGCATCAGTCATAAATTGTTCCTTGGTTCACTTAGCGGGATCATTACACCTGAAGAAAAAGTACATTGGTTGATGGGGTTGTGGCTTCCTCTGACTAGGAAGAATATTAGCATACCTTTTCTGGAATGCTTATTTGAAGTGAGCATCACCTACTTGCTTCTTTGCTCTTTGAAGAAGAGAATATCATGAAATGTAGAGTCGTTTGTACCGAGAAGAGTACTTCAAGATAATGAAAACAATTGCCTCTGTTAAAAATTGATGTTAGTCAAGGAGCAAGTGGGCTTTATTAAGACAAGTGTAATTGCCTGTTTTACGGAGTTATGAATGTTATGATGTCTGATTTTGTTTTTACATAACAATGAATTTTGGTTTACATTCAGATTTTTTTTAGTAATAGCTAAGGCCTAAATAACAAGAATGGAAAAGGGGAAGGAAGAGGAGGTTTAAGTGTGTAGGGCTGTGCTCTTCTTAGTAGAGGTTGTTAAGGTACATTTGCACCAGTGAGCATCATTCTGCATTTGAGCTCAGAGCCGCTGAACAATCTTTCCTCGCTGCCATAGCCTCCCTGCTAGAACTGCCCAACAGTTCAAGCAGGTTTAGTCTCAAGTGATTGCAATCACACCGAGTGTAGTTTTAGGGTGCAAAAATTGCCTCTATTTGCCTCTGTGATCAAAGTCAGAAATTACTGTTTATCAAACCACTGAATAATGCATTTTTTGAGAGACAGGAGTAAGGGGGAATTCTAGCAGTTGTAGACCAAAAGAGTAACTTTTCCAAGCTCAACTCTTTGTTTATTTGCTCCATTGCTTCATTGTTTTTAAGGCTATTTTGCTAGGAAGTAGGAGGCTGATCAGTAAGACTGGGCGATGGAAGTATGTGTCTGGAAGATCCACGTCTGTGGAAGATTTGCTGCCGCCGCCAGGTTCTATTACTAGTACTAATTTAAACTGTTGACCCTTTATCATGAAATGATACACTTTTGAGGGTGTGTTGGATTTCAGCCCATGTTGAGAACTTGACCACTATTTGTCAAAAAGCATGTTATCAGTGAAGATGATTTAAGCACTGATTGTCAAGCCTGAGCTTTCTCACTGCTTGCCCTGTGGGAGTTTACTATGGCAATTCCTGGTCCCATCAGCATCCATGACAGGCTCTACAACATGGCACCTTTTGATACTGTCATTTGCATGAACTAAGCCTGCGTGTTATAAGGCTTCCATGCAGATGCATCTACAAGGTAGGATTACCTCTTTCTGAGCCAGTGGCGGGTCCTTGCACATTGTCGAGTTATCGGTGATGTCTCTGTCACTTCTTCCCGAATTCAGGTCATTTCCCCCACTCTTCTTTCAAATCAAGGTTGCTCACTTCGCCCAGTAATCATTCTGGCGTCTCCTGACATTTTGAAGACTGGAGAACGAAGTGCCCCTGAGTTTTAATCTCTTCCCTGTCACAACAATTATGGAATTGTCCTTCACTTTGGTTCCCATTGAGTTGTGTTTTCACTCTAATCCTCCTAACCCACCATGCCATTCGACTCATACTCATTTCTGGCTTGCTGCTTGCCACTCATAAACCCATCACTGATGAGAATCTGCCTTTATTGTATGCAGCCTGCTATTATATATTATATAATGTATATTATATCTACATTGTGTTTCTGTGAAGATTCTCAGTCCTCCAGGTGAGTTTATCTGGAAGTTGAGTCATGGCTACTGGACTTTTTTTGAGAGATAGAAATGTTTCACTGCTCATCCAAACAGCTTCATCAGTCTGAATACAGCTAGTGCAAGTTCTCCATCTTATAGTCAGTCAGTTTTGATCTCTTGTCACCCTGGTCTGAATTAGGCTCATAAGATGAACAATGGCCTGAATAGGCTCGTTAGGGAGACAATAGTATCCATAGCCTTAAGGTGAACAATGGCCTGAGGTGCTGAAACCTATCAAGAATGGGTCGTAAGCTATGGCCTTGGTGGTGAAGGCCTTTTGATTTGTCTGGGTACTTTGGAAAGCACACCCTGATAAGTAGCAGATAGACTATGCCTGAGGCCACCACCTCTGTTGAGGGAGGGGGTTTCTGATGCTCACATGAATGGCTTCCCTTACTCCTCTCTCAAACCACCTATCTTCTTTGTCTAATATGTGTACATCCTCATCTTTGAAAGAGTGCCCTTTGTCCTACATTGTGTTTGTGTGTTCAGCACTTCAACCATAATAATCTCTCTTCCCTCCCCCCCCCCCCCATATCTTGCCCACAGTCACACTGTGCTATCTAGGTATTTAGATTAAGAGTCCAAGCACTAAAGACTACAATAACCACTTGCAGTCCAGTCCTGTGTTGTGCTGACTTGTAAGTTAAATCTTACGCTGTTCAGTAAGTAGATCTTTATTCTTATTACATCAACATCCATAGAATTACCTACCCCTGAAGCTAATTGTCATTTCTCCAGTAATATGAAATCAAGTGCAAATTTTACATAGGAAAGTGTGTAGGAAGGTGGCAGGGGTGGTGGTTGTTTCAGTCTTCTTTCCCCAGCACTTCCTGTCTACAAGCTCCTATGTAGCAATGAAGTTTAGGAAAATATTTGTGTGAATGGAGTAGTTTATACAAGCCTAATTGCCATGCTGAGGAGGGCCAAATGGACCAGATCCAAAGCTGTCACAGGTGCATTTCATCCATTGGCAGATGGTTCGCACCCTTGTTTAACGAGGACAGTTTTCTTTGGAGGAAGAGGTACTCATGATAATACTCTTGAGTTTGTTTATAAATATGTGGTATCCTCTGCTAGTACGGGAACACAAAACGAGGCAGGCACATGGGCCATTCATTTTGATAGCACATCCATCCTTCATCCTGATATCCATGTCATCCAGAACAGTTGCTTACAGCTTGCCTTGCTCACATGCATTGTTTTTCACTCTTACCTAGACAGATGGGAGGACTTGCATTCCAAATACCTGAGGCAGGCAGCTGGCTTCATTCCCCCCCCCCTTCATCAACCAGATCATATGAAAGCCTGAAAGGCATATCTTTGCATAATAGAAAAGCACCACTCACTACATACCTGAAGAATGAATCCCTGTTCAAATTGGGGGGGTGTTAATTCAAAGCACTCTAACCCAGTAAATGTATTTGATGTGGTGGTGTAATTAAAAGGATGCTCTGTTGATGAATTACCCAGGGTTCCATCATAAAGCTAGGATTGGGGTAGATGGGGAGTGAGGGAGAAGTAGGAATGGTTTGAAACAGAAGAGGCAGATTCAGCAGGATGTGGGGGGGGGGGACAGGCTTAATTATAGCAGCTTCTAAAACTAGTCAGAAGAGAAATTTGACTATGTGGATGGGGGTGTAGTGAAGTGCCAGGAATAACATTGTACAGGATTTATCTCATCCCGGATGTAGTCTGTTTGTACTGTTGCCTTGGGGCAAGAGATACAGAGCAATAAAAACAAGAACAAATAGACTAAAAAATAGTTTTTTTATCCAAGAGCCAGAACCATATTAAATGCTACAACCAAATAGTGAGACCTTGGGGAGTTGTGATGGATGTATATGAGTGCTTTTAATTCGTTTTACCTTTTAAATGTCTTTTTCTTTCTAATTTTAGCTTTGTTTTTTGTTTTTCTCCTGGGATAGCTTTCAATTTCATTGTACTATGTACAATGACAATAAAGTTTCTATTCTATTCTATTCTATTCTATTCTATTCTATTCTATTCTATTCTATTCTATTCTTGTATGGACACCTGATGGGTGCTTGGACTTACTTGTATGTGTTATCTTTCCTGGTAGCTTCTGGCTCATGGCAAGCTGGGCATATGAACATATGCAGTTGCTGTCATGGGCACAGTGAGGACCTCTCAAAGTCCGCTTTGAGGTGCTGCTGAAGAAGAAGGGCACCATGCATGGTGGTGTCCTTTCCCTATGATGTAGCGATCCTGTCTCATCCCAAGTCCGACTACTTGTGTAGTTTACTCTGATAGCACAGGCATCAGGCAGAGCTTTTGCACAGCATATTTTATATAATCCTTTTCACTGGACCTCTCTCGGGTTGAACCTGGGGCCTTCTGTAGGCAGAGCATGTGCTGTAGTCCTGAGTTTTAATTTCTCTCCCAGGATTAGCTTTTTGGAGACCTCCCCAACCTGTTGTCACAACACGGTGTTTCAAGAGCCACTTTGCACTTCCTTTCCCAAATACACTGAGCTCTTTAGGCATTTAGATTCCACCCAGGGTTCTATTAAGAGCTAAAGTAACCTATGCATGTTTACTTGGAATTAAATTTATTTATTTATTTTTATATTTCTATACTGCCCGTCTTCCAATGGAACTCCGGGCGGTTCACAACAATATAATAATACAGGTGTTTGGTGAGATATTTTTCCTAATGACTTTTTCAAAAGGAAATTTCTCTCTCTCCCTCCCACACATATGTGTGCATGTATGTTCATGAGGGGAATTAACCCTGCATGTTGCCATATTTGTGTTATCTGGCAAGTCACCTCGCTGTCAGGTTTGGGGCAACTGATTAAACCATTGTGTGTCGAGGATGACATTTTAAAAAATATTTTTGCATCCCTGTGTCTTTTCTAATCTAATGCCCTAATGTTGGTCATCTAGTTATGCTTTTCTGACACTCAAATTATGAAAGAAATATAAATCCAAATCTCTAATTGCTGCACTGCTTTTTCTTTTTTATAAGTTTTACTTTCTAAGTTTTACGTTCTAAGTTTTTTCAAGAAAAGGCTTTTATATATTATATTGGGCTGTCTTGTGTCAGCATGTGTGGGTGTGGAATTAATATAACTGTGACTGATAACTGAGGGGAGACTGCATACGTTGAATTGTGTGGTGTTGCAGGATATGGTTCAATAGAGATTCTATGTTCGTGGTTTTGACCTCCTTGGCTTTTCACTGAGATTATTTGGAACAGTAATATCTATTAAAGTGAGGTGGTAAATCACGTGAATGTGTTTTACTTTTCCCTTTGTGTGCACATGATCATCTAGTGCTTTGCAATAGCAGGAATCCATGTTGCTTTAAGTGAGATGACTACAGAATACTGATTAGTTGAAAGACATGCCCTAGTTCTGTTCTCCAGCTAGATACTGAGAGAAATCTTCCTTCCTGTATATAGTTAAGACCTGTGAGTGTGTCTCACATCTGGTCTTTGCTTCTGTAAGAAGCAAAGCTTTTGCCTCCAAGGGTTTAATGGGGGCTGCCAGGGAGCTCCCAATAGCTTGATCAGTGGGATGTATTAGTTTCGTGGTTTCTTTGTGACAAAGAACCATCTGCTTTTATATAGGCATTATTCAGGTTTTTATAAGGATTATAATTGGAATGTAAAGCTTCTTAACACATTTATTGTTGTGGCCAGAAATAAAGGCAATGTTTGAATTTTATCACTTGTCCTCCCTGTAATAGGACTTGTAGCAAAATCACATCTCACTCAGAGCACTGCATTTATAGGACATGAGATTTCTTGTCTAGCAGTGGATACTCACCTAGGAGTTCATAGATTTCCAAAATGTGTATAATTCATTACCAGAAATATTTTAAAAACTCTTATCTTTGTTCATTTGTTGTTACTATTTTTCTTCTCCCACCAGAGTCCCCCCAGTCAGCCTGGCCATTAGCCCTGTTGGCTAGGGGTTTTTGAGTATTTAAATCTAAAATAAGCAGCATTTCCAAGTTGCATCGTATCCAATGAAGGGAGCACTTATCCTACCGGTTTTGAACATTCTTTTAATATAGTAGCAGCTTCGGAACCTTTTTAGAGAGATGACAGTAGGGCAAAAGAAATTAGTTTGCACATTATAGGTAGTTATGCTTTTCACATCTCACTGTCTATTCTTTAAGAAACTATTGTCCACACCTTCTTCTCTGGTATGTATCTGATAAAGCATTTTATTATTTATTTATTTTATTTATATATTTCTATACCGCCCGTCTTCCAGAGGAACTCCAGGCGGTGTACAACAATCATATCTTAGAAAGGATTAGATTGCCACCTCATTTGTTCTGTGGGCTAGGACTATCGTTTTAGGCTCAACACTCTGAAAGGAGGAACCTAATATTCATGCCTGCTGAATTGAAGACTTTGTGTGACTTCAAATCCTTCCGTTCAATGCATGTGTTGACCCTGTAACATTTTAATTGTTCTGTATGTCTTACTGTCCAGACCCAATAGGGCAAAACAAATATATATGGCTACATAAGAAACATCTTGGAATCTGAATTACAAAAATGAGACAGTAGGGTTGTATATGGAATTGACATTTCAAGTAAGCTTCTGAACTAATAGAAATTGACATTAATTGAATCATGGAAATTTGCTTCCTATAAAGGTCATGTTCACACATTCCAAAAGGACTCTGCGCTGCTCATGCAGTCCTGACATGCCTTCATGGGGAGAACCACTGCACGTGGACCAGACATTCCATGAATATAAGCACAGTTGCATCAGCGGTATGTCCACAATTTTAACATCTCTATTTTTTTAAAGCCATATTGGTCCAGGGGCTCTAAAGCTGTGCTATAATCTATGGAAGGCCCTATTCACATGTTAAGCACACATCTCGAGGGTATACAACTCTTCAAAGAGCTGTGGTGCAAGTTGTGGAGTCTTTTTGTAAGACATGGCTTAACCTTGAGCCTGTGGCTTATGCCTGATTGTATGGAGTTTGCTGCACTGCTGGGAACTGATTTTTTTTTAATTTTACAACGCTTATAATTTAAAAAAAAAGGTTTTGCTTGGCTATAACGTGCCTCAGGGGTTCTTGAATGGAAGGCTGAAGTATTTATTTTAAAATAAATAAATAAATAAATAAATAAATAAATAAATAAATAAATAAATATCCTCCCCTCCCTGGACAGTCAGGTTCTTGGTACATCACTGCCTCTTTCTCACTCAAAGCTCCCATCTCTGCCTTGTGGTGTTGATCCTCTGTCTTCTGAAGCCTTATCATACGAGACCTAGTAGGACAAACCGAAGATGATTTGGATGAAACACAAACACACAAAGAGAGAGACACTACTCAGTCGTGGCAGTCTTTGTAAAAATCTTCAAAGTGCTAAAATTCTACAGCATTTCTACCCCTGAAATACAATAAATGTTCACCCCTTGTTATAAAAGGAATTTAGGAAAAATAACAGGTTCTTTGTTCTTCGGGGATGTTCCTGTAAAGAGAAATATAGGGAAACCAGTAGAGACAAATAAATGATGCATGTAGGAAAGGAGGACTTACCGGAGAAATTGAAAAAACAACTTAGTCTTGCAAGACTGGAGAAGCCAAAATTAGATAAGGCTGCTCAGAAAGTACAAGAAGCATGCCTTTATTTACACGTTTGTGTAAGATCTTGTCCACAACAAGAATAGGTGGGTTCTGATCCCCCCCAACCTTTGGTACCAGTTACTTTCTGTACTTTTGTGGTTACATATATGTTCACAATTTGTTACATGATAGCACTTGTGATATCTGTTCTTGTGCACTTGAGTTGGTATTTGGCACCTCTCTGGCTATAGTAGCATCTTTTTTAAGACTAAAAGCCTTGTTGTAACAGTGAACATAAGAACATAAGAAGAGCCCTGTTGGATCAGGCCAAAGGCCCATCTAGTCCAGCTTCCTGTATCTCACAGTGGCCCCACCAGATGCCTCTGGGTGCCTACGAGATTAGATCTCTGTCTCCTGATACCACTCCCCTGCATTGAAGTACCCTGGTTTTAAGCCTGGAGATGACACATTTCCATCGTGGTTTGTAACCTGTGATGGACTTTTCCTCCAGGAATCTGTCCAATCCCCTTTTGAAGGCATCCAGGCCAGATGCCATCACCACGTCCTGCGACAGGGAGTTCCACAAACTAACAACATGCTGGATAACAAAATATTTTCTTTTGTCTGCCCTCACTCCCCAACCCTCATTGGCTTCTGATAAGTACCAAGTATTGTTTACAAGGTAGGCGGCCCCTCCCACCCCCTTTTTTTCAGGGGGACCCCAGTGTGTATGTGTGATTAGTTTTTAGATTCTTATCCAAAGAAAACTGCTATTTCCTTCCATTTCTGGAGGGTTAGGTCAAGATATCCTGTTCTTGTCAAGGCTCCTTGCCTGACTGTCCTTTCAGTTGGCTATCTGCTTATGTATGGAAAGAAAACAGCCTTCCTAGTATTTTTCCTTTATGAAAGGGCTTTTTTTTAAAAAAAATGGAGGCACTTTTGTTAAGCTTGAGCAGCGAAACATGTTATAGAAATGATTAGAAACATTATATGAGTTAGGAGATCAATTTTCATTACTACACCCTGATTCCGCCCTGTGGTAGTTTTGCATCAAATGCTCATCAAACCAAGAAAATTTGTGTCTCATGAGCTGTTGTATGGCAAGCATATGCAAGGTGCTTCTGTTTTTTAGAGAGGGATCCAATTAGGTCCTCATATCTTTATTGGCCAGGGATTATAATGCTCTCTACTGGAGGGAATCTGCTACATCTTGACTAGATAGGAATGGCAACCTGTGTGCATATTCTATTGGTATATATTATTCATATTGCTTCTGAGATGAAGGCCACAAAGACCTGATTGCTTCACATTAATACAGAATAATACTCTCCTCTGTATCCCCTAATGATCCAAAGAGTTTTCTGTTCATGTGTTCAGACTGACAGCACAGCTACATGGCTATCTTGAGAAAACTCTCTAACACCCCACACACACATACACACATAGCCCTGTTATTTTTAAGTGCATATCCAACATGTATGGTAGCATCCTACATAATTCATAACTGAAATCTCTTATAGCCCTTTCACAGCCATTTTGTTCAGTTGAGAAATGCTATGTCTAAGATGCCCAGATATTTTTCAAAATGGGGGAACATTTGCATATCTTGTGTGGGAAATTATAACAGTTGCACGCGGGGCTATTAACTTACCAAGCACAGAATCCCTGAAATTTTCTGGCGAAACTATAAAAGCAAGGCAAAGTGCAAGAATAACGCTCAACTGCATTCATGGCACTGGAAGACTTTGCAATTACCCCCCCCCCCAGGTTCTTCTTGAACCTGTAGTATGAGAGTGAACACAAGTCCAATTTACAAAGAACACAAGTCCAATTTACAAGGTTCTTGTAAGGATTACTGAGCTAATGAATGCAACAGGCTCTGCTCAGGAGAAGGGCCTATTTTTCTGGCTTTTTATGCTCAGTTAGGTATGAACATTGACAGCTCTGTATAGGCAACAGTAGCCATGTTACATTTACGTATGGTTTCATAGAATGCTTAATTTAAATATGACATCTTTTACTGAATTGGTTAGAGGGAAGGTCAGTAGTTTTTGAATCCCATTTATTTTTATGGAATTCGAAATGCTTAGTTTAGGCTAAATCATGTGCTGGATATTTTAAAAATGGCAGACCTCTCAAACTTTGGGAATCCTCCTCAGATATGGCTGTTTTAGGAGCCCACACCCTCCAATTGTGCCTGAATGTGGGAAAATCTGCATTTTAAATATTTGTTCTGAATTTGTGTGGTCAGAAACAGCACACCCACATGCATTCCCTTTTCAAGATTTGCAGAACTAATGTTGAATAAAAATTGATAATTCAATCATGTTCTATCCATTCTAAGTAACGTAACAGAACTGTGGAGATGCTCATGGTTTATACTGTGTAGCAGGGACAAAGTTCTGCAGGGGACGCGAGGGAAGCCACAGTCAAATCTCGTTGGATCCTTTTCTCCCTTGCCTTGCCCCATCACACTCACTGAAACATTTGTAGGCAACGAACTCACTGCTATTGGAAGAATCTTATTTCAGATGTGGTTATTAAGCGTGATGTCAGTTGTGTTTTTTAAAAAATGTTGCACAAGCCTCCCAAGTGCTTTGCATCACGTATAATAAGCCAGGCAACAGCCACATGCAAGAATTAGCACGCTAGCCGCAAGACATATTGCCAAGAGGCCGCAGAACCTTGCTGTGCTAACGTTGCCTGCACAGATTCTACCAGCCAAGTTTAGATCTGACATCATGTTCATGGATTACACCCCACCTCCAAATCCCCATTTGACCATGGAAACTCCCTAAGGGTGAGGGACTGGTGAATGCACTCCTTAAAAATCTCACTTATCTTGAAAGCCCCACTAGCGCTGCCATAAGTCAGTTCCAATTTGATCTCACAGAAATCATATACACAACTGGAATTGCAGTTGGATATTTACTCCAATACTGTTGATGAGGCAATATCTATCTGGATTGTGACTGGCTCATTCAGATGCTGCAATGCAAGTTGCATGGGACATGGGCAGAGAGGGTTCTGTCCTCCAGAAGGGAAATGACTGAGATAAGAAGTAGAGATGGGCATGAAACGGAAACACAGTGGTATCTCCTAAGATGAATTAAATTGGTTCCATGGGTCAATTAAGTATAGGGAAAATATCATCTTAAGAGTCACGGTTTCCCATAGGAATGCATTGAAAACCAATTACAGTATGACAAACGGTTTGTATAACATAAAATCTGTACAACATAAAAAATTCCAGGGATAGGGGGAATTTGCTTAACAGACTCGCCTATGGGGCGAATCCATACAACATAAAAATGGTTGCAGTTAGGGATTACTCTGTTTTCAATGCATTTCTATGGGAAATTTGTATAAAGGAAAATTTGCTTACCATAATTTCATTTGGAACAAATTAGTTCCTTTACACAAGGTACCACTGTATTTCTATGTATTCATATAGGAATGCTGTCTCAAACCCCCTCAATCCGCTGCCAGTTGATTCAGGGAGTTTACCCCCAACCCAGAAAAGGGGGGAAGCTTTTCCCTTTCTTTGCTGGGTTGGAGCAGGGGAAAAGCTTCCACCCTTTTGCTGGCTGTCCCAACCTGGAGGGAGGGGAGGGGGCAAGGAGTGACTCACCCGCTCATCCCCTTCCTGTGTTTGGGCAGCCAGCCCTCCTTCGAGGGCTCCATGTACCCCTTAAAGGGCTCCATGCAAGGAGCTTGCTAAAGGGAAGGCAGCAACTTGCAAGCCCACAAGGTGCTGCCTCCTTTTCGCCTTGGGCTCCATGCACAGAGCCCTTTAAATGAGGGTGGTGGTGGTGGTGGCAGCTTTGATCCTGGCTTTCCCAACCGTGTAGCACCCACGTATCGGGTACTGCATGGTCAGGAAAGCCAGCATGGAAGACATGGCTTTTGAATTTCACACGTCCATAACCCCCTTGGGTTGTGGGTGTGCAAAATTGAAACACCTGCCTGGTAAGGCAGATTTTTTGCAAGACATTGGTAGGCAAACTGTCATTTTGAAAAAAATGCCCATACTCGGAAAGTCCGTTAATCTTATGAAGACTTCGTCTCATGGGGCATTAGTCTTGCGAAGTACCACTGTATGTATAGCATTTCGTTTCATTTCGTTTCTTTGGTAGTTTCATTTTGTTTTGTTAGTAACAAATTTCTAATGTAGTTTCATATTGAAATGAAATGAAATGAAACAATGTGGTCCCCTGGGTCCTAGAGGAACCAAAATCGCAGGGGAGATTCTTTGGACTCCTCCCCTTAAGCCTCCAAAATTTGGAGAGGTTTGGGGGTCAGGGGGCTAAGTTATTAAACTCCAAATGGGGTCCGCCAAGGAAAAAAACATTCTAATTGAATCACAATTACCCCCCCCCCCCACGTGGGCGAGTGATTAGCTGGCTTCTCGACTCAATTAGAAATGATTTTTTTCTCGGGGCACCCCCTGTGGAGTTTAATAGCTCAGCCCCCTGAACCCAAAACAACTCCAGATTTCGGGGACTTACAGGGAACAGTCCATAGAAGCTCCCCTGCCATTGTGCTGCTCTTGGATAAATTGTTTTGTTCCTAGAGGAAAAAATTGTGTTTTGTTTCGTAACAAAATGTGTCCTACCATTTTGTTACATAATGAAGCAATTTGTTACATAACAAATGACAAAACAGTGTTTCATTTTTCATTTTGTGCCCATCAGTAATTAGAATTCCTCCTTTGCTGCACCCCAGTGTCTGCCTAATGGTACGGCTGCTCTTGATGGCCACAACAACTGTGCTTATATTAAATTGGTCTGGGAGGAGGACACTGGAATCTAGGGTTATAAGGAGTCTGTGGGTTACATTAATCAACTGCAAGATTTTCGTGGCATCTGAAATGTACTGTGCATGCAGCAAAGTGCAATATACATCAAGAACAATAAATACAGAGTATTTTTTCCTCATTAACTCATCATGTTTTCCTTCTGGGTATCCAGAAATCCGAGTAATTGAAGAGACTCTCTAGGGTCCTCAGTTATTTCCCCTTGTGTAAATGTCTTCTTTTAAAAACCATGTTGTTGTTCTTCAACAAATTTACAAGGCATAATCCTCTTCACGGCTTTGTTCATGTCTGACCTGGCAGTGCCACCATGTTGCTTTTCTTTCCTTGGAGATGCATTCTCACAAGGATTTCCAAAGAAGATTGGTGTCCATTGTAATTTGAATCTCTTTGGCTTTTCTTACTTGCTTGGAGGCCAGGAATGAAGTTTAACATAGAATTTGGGACTCCAATCCACTTACAGGATATACCCACTCTTAGTTGTTGTGAGTTTTTCAGGCTGTTTGACCATGTTCTGGAAGTTTTTCTTCCTGACGTTTCGCCAGACTCTGTGGCTGGCATCTTCATGAAATATCAGGAAGAAAAGCCAAACAGCCCCCCAAAATCACAGCTACAATCATATCCCGGCTGTGAAAGCCTTTGAGAATACATTATATCCACTATTGTTTAAATCCAGGGTTAAAACATATCAGTTCAGCAATTACAGGTGACATGCTGCTGTTCCTACAGATCTTCTTCTGACAAAGTGAGGCAGTGGTGTCAGTCAGGTAAACAACCTAAACACAGCTTAATTGGATGATCCCCGAAACATGTTTTCAAAGCCAAGGCTTAGCCTCTGAGTGTATGAAAGGGACAGAAATGTTTTTGCTTTCAACTCACATTAGAAAAACAAACTACAATCTTCTTGCCTCCTTGGCAACAGTGTGTGGCTACACACCAGTGGTTATCAGCTTTTTGGAATGCTGGGACAAAAACCGTTGAGAATATAAGCAGGGCAAAAGGTTGAGAACCGCCACTCTATAGGAAAATGCAGAATAAAATATAAAATACCATCACCTGTTCTTTAAAGGAAACATTATTTATTCTCTGCCTAGCTATTGGGTGCTTTGCTTTTTTGTAACTTTTAAGCAGCTGCCTAATCATTTTAGCCAATACAGTGGTACCTCTACTTATAAGTTTAACCCGTTCTAAATACATGCTCTTAAACTGAACAACTCTTAAGTAGAGCAGCCCTATCTAAAAAGTAAAAAAGTAAATAAAAATGTAAGTAAAGCAGGCCACATATAAAATTTGTACGGCAGCAGTTAAAACACCAACGGTTTTTCACGCTTAAGTTGAATTGCTCTTAAGTTGAGCCACTCATAATTAGAGGTACCACTGTACTTGTCCAGTGGAATTGCAGACCTTTTGCTCTCCTTTATAAACTGTCAGAAATGGGAATCCAGCTCTCCAGTGTATCATATATATTAGGTAAGTATGCTTGTCCCCTTTGTGTGTAAATTGATGGTTGAATAGCCCCTCTGAGTATGTGCAGAGTAGTGTCTTTCTTTTACAGCTGACAGATTATGGATTAAGGTAGTGTGAAAACTGGGTACTAGTAGGTACCATTAATTTGATCATATTGTCTCAGAAATGTGATATGAGACTCAGTGTATTATGAAGGACCATGCGTGCATCATGATTCTGAGCAAATGAAGTAAGAGTGTAGAATTTAAGAAGCTGCATTATTCTGAGTTAGACCACTGGACCGTCTAGATTGATAGGCTTCCATTGTCCAGCAGTGCCTTTGTACAGTTTCAGATAGGAGATCCTTTTACCTGGAGATACCAGTACTTGTGTTTCAACACTTTTGAAAGAACAATAGTCAACAGATGTAATTCATCGATTTAAAAAGCACCACTTTCAGTTATGTGCTATGTTATACGGTTTGAACCAAGGAAGAATCTTTCCCTGGATTCTTTCTTTTAAGAAAAAAAGTTTATAATCAATATACCTTTTAAAGGGCAGAAGTGAAAGAGTGTGGACAACATCTGATGGAGCTGCATAAACTTTGCACTGTTGGGGCTCCCCATTGATCTTGTGTGTTCCAATGACTACCAGTTACAACATAAATCAAGGCCCATAAAAATAAATTTCCTTTACCTGCCTTACTTCAAAGACATTCCATAATTCAACTTCTCTTTCCCTGAACTACAGATTACCTTAGTGCAGAATTTTGATTTTTAAAAAGCCCTATATGTGCACAAGCTGTTGTTGAAAGGCATCATGGGCAAGTTTTTGGTACATGAAGCAGCCAATATATGGATATTTTTATGTATGTTGTATCCATGGATAAATAAGCAGGAATAGATGCATCTGGGAGGGCATAAAGCAGTTCTAAGCAACTTGCTATTATCTTGTCTCCTCCTCCATTCCCAGTCAACTAGCTGTAAAGATGTCTGTGAGGGTTGCTTTTTAAAGGAGCAAAGAGACAATGAGAGAAATGACACCTATGTGGGTTGTGCACCGTAGCAATGACTAGCAAATTTAGGACTAAGCTTTTGCAGAACTAATGAAGCACATAATCCTGCCATCAATAACAGGCAGTAAAAATGGAATTATGTTTCATCAAACAACCAAGTGCCATTGAATACTGATGGAAGCTTTACTGAAAAATAATAGCTGTCTCACGCTGCTCACTTTTTCTGATGCTCCCCTGCCTCGTTCCCCTCCCAGCCTTTTCACTCACTTGTTCTTCATTTCCTTCTCCTGCATCTCTGGATGGCAGTGGCACCCTTTTGGGTCATCTGGGGACACTGCCTGTGAATGAGTCAATGCCAAATACACACAGCGCATGACAAAGGGGGGGTCCTTTGAAAGAGGTTGAAATACTTATGCAAGGAATCTTGGCAGGGATCTGACATTCAGCTGCTCTACTCACCTTGTGGTTGGATCTGACCACTACAATCTTTTTTGTTGAGTATTTTAGGAACATCACTGGTAGTGTGGCAAGTGCTCAGTACATTGCTTTGGGTTTTAGCAGTTTTTATTGCTGATTTCCCACTTACATTAATAGTCAAGATCCATACATTAAATATTATACATTGGGAATTTTAAGGCATTACAATGATTAGCATGCAAAACATTTTTAATAGCACATATCCCCTTAGATAGTACTTGTTACTCTTCAGGAATGATACAGAGTACATATTCAAATGGAATATTTCTGTCTGTGTCCTTTACAGGATAGAGCATATTCTTGACCATAGTTATGAAGCTTTTAGACTTATTCCTGGGAGCCCACATTTGTGGAATGAGTCATCATGAGAAGAAAAACAATAAAAACAATAACATTAAAGCACCATATTATATGTTATAGGTTCATTTGGAGGCCTCCTCCAAATGAACTTAGACTGACATCTCCCATCACTAGAGGCTATGCTGTCTAAAGATGATGAAAATTGAATTCCAGCAGCATCTGGAAGGTCACATGCTTCTCACCTCAGCTGTAGGTCTTTATTGGTTTCCTTTATCGATTCGGTGGCTGAAGATCGTTGTTAGCTACCCCAGACAAGGTCAACCAGAGAAAAGAAAGCGACAAATCCATATACCTGATACATAATGCAGTGGAAAGAGAGCCCATGAGGTTGGTGGGAAGGAGTGGGAGGCCGCTGGTTTCTGGCTCCACATCCTCAGTAGCTGTCGAGCAGCTGTGGGGCCATCGAGGGCTTGGCATTAACAATTAATTTCTCCCAGACTGAGTGAATGTGGAGTTCCGTCACAGCCAGCTAACCTAAATCACATCGCCAGGCACCACTAAATCTGGTGCCCAGGCACGCAGTGGCCTCTGCGGGCACCCACAGCCCGCTGTCTCGTACACTCGCACACTGATTCTGTCTGCTTCAGCAGATAAAAGAAATTTATTGAGAGGTTCAGAGAGGAAAAGGAAGAGAGAATAAACAAGTGGCTTATTTATCATGTGTGCTCGTTTCAACGTGTCCGCACGCACCGCGCTGCCGCCAGAAGCAATTACCATTCCGGGCGAAAAAACCCAAACCGATGAGAGGATCGGCTTGAGAAATGAATCACAGCAGAGATACTCTGAACCACACTCCTAATCTTCCAGTGGAGAGGAGGGCCAGGGCTGGGGAATGTCAGGGGGGAAAAAACATCCTGGAAAAGGAGCAGACATAACAGGTCTCTCTGTCAATGATTTGCTACCACAGCCGATTACACTTGCCCTCTCCACACGCCTCAGCTTCTGCCATCCGATTCTTCCTTCTCATCCATTCCATCCATTACCAGCTGGTATGCAGGCATCCTGTGCATTAGGAAAGGATACGAGGCAAGCAGAGGCATAATGACTGCACAGACCTACTGCCAACTCTTCTTTGCCATCTTTCTTCTGTTTTATTTCCCCTGCCTTCTTTTGCATGCTGCAAGGGAACGAAAGCCACTTAACACATTATGTCTTCAGGCACACATCTAAAATGTTCCATACCTGTACCAAGAAATGTGAAGTCCCAACAGGACAACCGCTTATTGCAAATGGTTGTATTATAGAAGAATATTTCTCAGGGAGCTGCCATTGGGTGGAGCTCCTTGCTGACAGTACTACTCGGTGGCAAAGCTGTGACGTGTCCATTTTAGGCCCCGTAACCCTCCACTATTTACATCATGTTAGCACCAAAAGGCAGAGTGGATTCAAAGGCTTCAAAGCACTTTGTCCACCTAGCCCGGAATAAAGAGACGAGACACGTTTTGGGATTAATAATGGCCCACACTTTATTAATATTTTATTGGACTATTCCTCCTACTCTTGGTTCCTAAAAGGGGGACCTGAAAGGGCAAGTGGCGCTGAGGGATTTACCCATTACACAACTAGGGTATTAATCCTTGCTGGCAGCCCTTCGACGAGCTTTAAGAGAAGGGTCACCCATCACTATTTACTGTCCTATCTATTTCTATGCCTAATGTGGGATTTAAAGGGCTGCCATTGTACTAAGCACTATTACCTACTATTCCCCTAAGGAGCTGTTCTGCCAATTGGCCTTACCTGCCATAGGAAGCGGGGCTACATATTATGCCCCCCCCCCGTCCAGGCTTCAAAGCACTTTGGTTTGAGTTGGAAACATAAAGAAATCATTCAAAGACAAAGATGTACACAATCGGTCTACTGTTCAAGACCTGTTTCTAGTGCAAGAGACACTAAAGTTTCTATAGTCAAGATTGTCACCTGGTTGTTTTTCCATTCCTATAATGTAACAATTCCTTTTGTGGACTGTTTAAATTCAAAATTCAAAACACAATAACAATAAATGCTGACATCTGCAGGTGCATATCTCTCTCCCTCCCTCTCTCCCTCTCTCCTTCTATCTCTCTCTCTCTCTCACACACACACACACACACACACAAACACACACACACACACACATTCACAGTGGCTAGTTTTTTTTTCCTCCCAGGAAATATAAAAAGACGACAAGAAGGAACTTTTTATTGTTGAGCTTTTATTGGTCATTAAAAAAATTTCACATCTTTGTGAATTACACAGTATCTTTATTTTGATTTTGATTTGTGATAAGACTGAAACAACTCTTTCTGCATAACTTTCTGTCTTGGAACCAATAATAGATATTCCAGCCTTGATGTATAAAACTACCAGTGCAACGAATCATAAATAAAACTGAAGACACATTTGCAGCATAAAATACATTTTATAGTGTTTTATGCTCTTGTTGTTCTCCCCTGAATCTTGGAAACTGAAAGTTTGTAACAACTGTTGAAACATACATTCTGTAATCCCCAGAGTTTCAAGGGTAGAAGGAACCGAAGTAATTAAAAGTAGAGATGGGTGTTTCATTTTGGAAGGGGACTGGTTCCGAAATGAAACATGCCAGCACAGCTGGTGCTTGGAACCCAGTCCCACCCTCAAATAAGTAATAAACAAAAAGTGCTTCCAGGTGAAGCTTTCATTCTGCATTTATTTATTTATTTATTTATTTTATTTTATTTTATTTTATTTTATTTTATTTATTTATTTATTTATTTATGAGTATTTTTACCCTGCCTTTCTCTTTGGAAAAGGACCCAAGGTGGCTTACAGTAATGAGGGACAATATACAGTCCAGTACACTTAAGGCATATCCAAGTTTGAGAACAGAGAATTGAAGGGCATCTTACAGTAATAAGAGGCAACATTTAAGCTAAAAGAGAACACGAGCAGTTAAAGAAAAGATTTAAAATTCCATCATGAGGGACGGTGCTAACATTGAAACACTGGTGCATTTACAGTATGAAGTTAGTCTATGCAGTCATGCACAGTGGACCATCAAAAAGTTATGAGGGTTGGAATCTAACATTGAAAACATAGTGCCAATGCAATCACACAAGGAGGTATTCAAACTCAAAGTTATAAGTGGTTATAAACACATTATACCCTACTATATTTATGGAATTTCATAGGAGTCCCGGATAACATTTGCATTTTAAACCTTTCTATCTTATCCGTCCTCCCTTCTTCCATCTTGTTCCTCCCCCCACGTGAAGAAACCTACTAAGGAGGAAAGGCTATCTTATGTGTTTGGAGTGGTACCATTGGAAACCGCCATCTGACGACATCCATTTTTGCCACAGTGGTTCAGAAAACAAAATTTAGAGTCATTTTGTTCTTATACTTCCTATTGATGAGCAGTATATTGGCAGGATCTGTTTTACCACTGTGCATATTTTGATGCATGGTTTGTTTCCACAGATGCTCTCACTCTTGCCAGGGTCCCCAAACATGTGCCATTGGGTGCCTTTCACTTTCTTTTAAATCTCATTTTCCCATTCTTGGAACATAAGATGATAAAGAATGTCATTGTAAGAAAAATTAGAAAAAATATAGTTTTAAATTAGTTTTGAACTTTGACTAAGATATTTTTCTTTTTTATTTCTCTGTTTTTAAAATAACCTGGTTAAATCTGAAATTTGAACACAATCTAAATAATTGCCTTATTTTAAAAAACCTACTGCAACCTCCTAAACTCTACATTGTTTACTGAAATAGAGGAAATGTCCATGGGGAGAAAGAAATCTAACTTTTGTGGTTACAGATTATAAAATTCATAATAAATTGCGTATTTATTACTTTTGGCTTTTTGTTAGGACTGGGGACTAGCACAGTCATTACAGGTGCTGGTGGGATCCAGAAGAAAACATGATGAATTTCAGTAGCTTCATCTCTGAACCCATCTTTTGATTTTGCACTATTTTATTTACTTTAGCTCCCTGATTTTCTACCATGTGCTCACTCTCAAATTATTAGTATTTATGACTCTGCCAACTGAGCAACAAGAATGTACAGCATGTGGTGTGGGGGAGGGTTATGGAAAATAATGCCCGGCTCAATCATAATCTAGAAAGCTCTGGGCATGGTAGGTCAGTCCTATGCCTATTTATGATGAAGTCTCATTTTATTCAGTAGGCCCTATTGCCAAATTAGTTTGCATGAAGTAGTAGCCTGCGCCTTCAAGTAATTTGTTTTTCTTGTTTTGTATAGAAAGAGACAGGCAAACAGAAATCTATTCCTGTTTTATAGTGCTGGTAGGCTTTGTGACGAAATGGTTTTGAATTTCTTTCCTAGCTTTAGGAACAATTCAAATTCTTTTAATGGCTTCACCAGTCAGTTAATATTGATGTTTGTTGAGGAAATACGTACATTTAAAAAGAAGAAACTTGTTATAAATCCATGGTTTAAGTCACCTTGGTTTATTACACTGCATTACATTTCAAATAGTTAAGATTAATGTATTCTTTGGAAGACTCACAGACAAGATCCGAAAATCTCTGGCATAGATCACCCCAAAAATATATTCCCCTTTGATCTACAAAGCCACCTGTCACATCAGATTATGAAACCCACATCATGCTACATAGCCACTAAGGAACCCACAGGAACTTTGTACCAAATTGTATTGTTCGCCCACCTAGCCCGTTATTGTCTACTGAATGGTAACAGCTTTTGAGTATGTCTTTCCCATAATCTGTCACTTATTTTCTTTAACCAGAAATACCCACAGTCGAACCTGCTCCCACCAGCAATGCAAAACAAAACTATGGGCTGTCTCTAAACTGTTCCTGAACAATACCAAGTGTAGCCATCACTACTTAAAAGTGGGTAAGGAGGAACAAAACCCGAGGAGAGGAAAGCGGTATTACTCATGCACAGTCATTCTATATCTGCAAGGCTTCTGGTGGCCTCGTAAGTAATGGTGGCTGCCCAAGTTGTAATGGCGCATGTCCCTTTCCTTGGCTGCATCTTAATGTACAACATGAAGTAGCCTACACATATGGACCTTTAATGCACTATACCAGTGATGGCGAACCTTTAGAGACCGAGTGCCCAAACTGCGATTCAAAACCCACCAATTTTTCACAAAGTGCCAATACAGCAATTTAATCTGGATACAGGTGGCTGTGAAGGGGCGATGTCGGGTGCTCAGAGAAAAGGCTCAGCGTCCAGAGTGAGTGAGTGTTCTCAGTACTTGGGGACATTTTGAGACCTCACTGCTCATGCCTGGGCCCAGGCACCATAGAAAGGTTGGTCTTTATAATGTTTAACTTGACTACATTGGGGTTCCCCTCCTCCAAACCATAGTCCTCCTGCCTGCGTCCCAGGGTGCTTGCTTGCCTGCCTGTCCTCCTGCCTGCCTCCTAGGGCTGCCTCTCCTCCTGCCTGCTTGCCTGCCTGCCTGTTTTTTAGGGTCTATAATGGCCCAGTGTTTACAGAGCCTGCCCTGGCCATGCCTGGGGGATCTACTCTCACTGTGTTTGGGGGTCTAAAATGGCCCAGTGTTTCTAAGGTCCTGGCCATACCAGGGAGGTCCACTCTCACAGTACTTTGGGGTCTATAATGGCCCAGTGTTTCTAAGGCCTGCCATGGCCATACCTGGGGGGGGGGGTTTCCACTTTCACTGTGTTTCAGTGTCTCAAAGGGCCCAATTGCTCTAAAGCCTGCCTCTGCCATATGGGGAGGAGGCGTCCAGTCTCACTGTGTTTCCTCTGTCCTGGCCGGCCTGCCTGCCTGCCAGACTCTCTCTTGCTATGAGGACCGGATATGGGCCATTTCCCCTCTTCCCGTTTCGAGGTCTTCAAAGTGTCTCCTCACCTGCTCTGAGGAGCTGAGTTTTTTAGAAACCTGATTTTGAGGTCACAAGAGAGCTTGAAGCTAGTGGGGGTGGGGGGGTGTAAGGGAAGCATTCCTTGCTATGATTTGCCTTCTTTTCCTGACTCCAGCTGGTCTTGGCTCCCACCCTGACACTTAAAGTTGCAGCTTTGCAACTATACTCCCCTTGGAAACCAAAGACTTTGGTTTCCAGTAAGCTGCCTGGTGGGTCATGGGAGTAATGCTCCTAGATTGCTAGTTGGAATTGTTGATGGTCAGAACTATGACTGGATCAACAGGTCCTCGATGGATTCCTGGATTGTTATTTTTTTGTCAGTACCTCCATGGGTCACACTCAGGAGAGTTTAATTTGCATGCCTTGGATGTGGTAGCCAACCATTTATCTGGCTCCCTCTACAGAATCGAACCCTTATTACCATGGTGCTGGCTGGGCACAGAAAGTAACCTCAATTCAAAGGACAGAAAAACATGTATGTGTGTGTGCACGCACGCGTCTCTCTCTGTGCTCAGAGAGAAGGCACAGCAGCACAGCTTCTGTTTGGGAGAGTTTTATTAGGAGTTGTGTAGTCCAGGGGAGTCGTTTTGAGAAGGGTTTTATTCTCCCACCACCACCACCTTTGAACTATATTCCTTCCCACCAACACACATTGTGATTCCCACCACCACCCAGTAGCAGTTCTCCCATTCTCTAGTGGCACAATACAAATGTGTCTGGCTGTACCTCTTAATCATGACCCCACTTCCAAAAACCAAAAAAATAGAACCAGGGTCCTCCTATTTCATTATTCCTAGCTGGAGTATTCTGCCAAACTCCTGCCTTCCGCCTGGGCCTGCTAGCCTGCCTGCATGTTATGGGACCGGAAAGACCTATGTACTTCTAAGACCTGCCTTGGTCTTCTTGGTTTAATTCTTGCCTGCCTGGCTGTTGGAGTGCAATTCTTTTGATACAGCCCAATGTGCCTTCTTAGGCTTCAAGGGGAGAGTTTGAGGGTGCTCCACTGCAATTTCCATGCTGCTAGCTGCCTGGGATCAGTATTTTCAAATACTTCTACATTACAAATGTTTTTTCCTGGGGACACCCTGTTTAGAGCTGAATAACTTGAACCTCTGTACACCAAACCTCTCCAAATTTGGGGTGCTTCAAGGGGAGAGTTTGAGGGTGCTCCACTGCAATTTCCAGGCTGCTAACTGGCTGGGATCAGTATTTTCAATACTTTTAAATTACAATGGTTTTTTTCCTGGAGGCACCCCATTTGGAGTTGAATAACCTGTCCCCTATGCCCCAAACCTCTCCAAATTGGGGTTTTCTTCAAGGTGAGAGCTTGAGGAAGCTCCACACCAATTTCCATGCTGCTAGCTGCCTGCTATCACTATTTTCTCACGCAGAAAATTACACTTAGAAATGTTTTTTCCAGGGGGCATTCACTTTGAACATTAATAACTCGGGCCCCCAAACCCCAAATTGCTCCAAATTTGGAGGGCTTAAAGGGGACAGTCCAAGGAAGGTAGCCACCAAATTTGGTGCCTCTAGGACCTTGTGGTCCTGTCTTATAGAGAAACAAATTGATTTGTTTCTGGTTCATACAGTTTTTTTTCCAAAAATACATTAGTAAAGAAACAAAAGAAATTATGGGGGTCAACAAAATGAAACGAAACAAAACACAATTGTTCCGTTTTGTGCCCATCCCTGCTTCAGACTTGAAGCCCAGATTACAATTCCTGCTAATCATCCTGGCTGCTTGCATTTCATAACCACTTGAATCAGCATTCTTTTGTATCCCTTCTTTGACAGTTATGGAACAAGAGACAACTCATGGAGCGAGTTGCTGCAATGAGTTTTTTTAATGTGGTGCAAGGGATTATAGGGTTGTTGTGGGATGAGAAACAATTCCTATGTTTATTCCAAAACTGAGTGGTAGATCTATTTAGAAATGCAATATAACAATGCTATACTGTAAGCTGATACCAAGGTCTGTATTGGCCCCTGGAGCATTAATTTTCTGGAGTGTACCAAGCATAATATTTTCACTGTAGTAACTCTACACAAGAGTTGCCTCTCTGCTCAGAACTCCACTCTCAGCTTCTTTATGGCCCTCAGTGGACCCAGATATCTGATTTCTCTGTCTTACAAACAAGCCCATTCTGGTCTGTTGCCTGGCATTTACATGCCTACTGTATTTGTTACATAACATAGTCCTGTATTTTTCCATTCTGCTACTATGAACCTTTTTTTAGTGCCTTGGTAATAACATCTCTCAGTGTTGCCAGTGAGCTTCATGACTTTATCATCTCCTTGGGATAGATCCATGCTATGGAATGCTACTTTGCACCTGATAATTTGATAGGACAGTGTGTTGTGAGGTCCTCCTGAATGTACTATATTTATATTGCCTTGAAGGATATCTTGGTCTTGCCTTATTCCAGAAGAGGAATAGGGGTCAGCAGTGGGTGTGTGGGACCAACATCTTCTGCAGCTAATTAACAAGTGCTAATTGACTGGAGAAAATAATTCAGGATCAGAATGGAGGCTAGATCTCAACTCTTCCTCTGAATGGTTCTTCTACTTAATACTATTAAAATAAGAAAGTGGTGCAGAGCATAATGGTGGCAGAGGTGTTGTGGAGCTCCAGTATCTTATACGGTAGTGAATTTGTCACATCTTATGGATTTAAATTGGTTTGTTCCTCTTAACAAGATACTTTATTGCAAGAAATATTAGCAATAAGGTACCCATCTATCTGGTACCTAAACATGTATTTGAAATGACCCTGTGGGAACAGCTCTTGAGAGATATTACATGGCATACCATTCTCATATGTTTCTCCACAGATCAGAAAGGTTAGCCACGTAATCAACTGAGTGATTAGCCACTATAATTAGTGACTCCCGCAGAGTCATTGCATTCTTTACAGCCTCATAGGAAGATAATGGACTGGGACTTGAGCAGTCAACTGCTGGGTAGAGGTATCATGCTACGGAATCTCTATGACAGTGAGAAAAAAAGGGGGGTCCATGAAATGTAAATGGGGGTCCATGTGAGCGGACCCCATTTAGGCAGATCATCATCAACATTTAGGTGTTCTGTAAATGTCTTACACCTAACGTAAATTGTTTTTGTGCCATTTTTGAAAGTTTTTGCAGCAATTTTTAGAACATTGAAAAATTTTTTTGGTGCATTTCTCAAGTGGGGCAAAGGTAGGGACCTGATCCTTGTGGTGTAGATACCTTTAAAGTCCATTTTGCATTGTGTGTGCGGGGTGGGGGTATTGCATCCTCACCATGTGCATGTTTTTAAAGTCTTGCTTTGCAAAGGTTGGGGACTCATGTTTTGCAGCCACATGACAGATATTTGTACCTGAATCATGGTCATTTGAAATTCAAATCAACCATAATTACAGTTGTACCTTGGTTAACAGGTAACTTGGTTTACAAGCATTTTGATTAACGAACAAAACTTTCTGAACACTTTTGTCTTATTAACGAGCAGTGTCTTAATATACCAGCACTCTCATGTGTGTCCCATAATCAAAAGTGCTCTAAGCCAATGGCATCTCTCCCTCTTTCGCCCCTCCTGCTGGAAGTGGGCGATTGTCTGTTTCAGTTTCTATTTCAGGCAACCGCAGCAGAATTGAAGGAAGGGTGACAAGCTCAGTAAAGGTATGAACAGTTGCCACCACCATCAACCCCTGTCCCCAAAGAGGCCACCTCCATGGGGCCTCTCCATACCATCCCTGCCGCCACCACTGCAACCAGGACACACCCATCCCCTATTGCCCCATTTTTAAAACAGCCCCCTCCACAGAGGCTTCCCCCCCTCCTCTGCTCTAGCTGGGATTCCTCCCATCACCCCATTTTGAAAACAGACCCCTTCATGGAGGCTTCCCTCCTCCTCTGCACCTGCCACAAAGGTTTTCAAACACGGGTTATTGTTCTTTGTACTGTACTGTATTTTGTATTTTATTTAGTACCTTGAATTATATTACAGTATTGTAATCAGATATTTTTGGGCTGTGGAAAGAATCATCTGAGCTTCCACTATTTCCTATGGGAAAATTTGCTTTGAAGCATGGTTCCAGAATGGATTATGCTCTTTAACCAAGGTGGTACTGTACGTGTGTTTTCCCTAATGGGGTTCCCTTCACTGTTTTAGCAATCAGTATTATGTACTTAAATTTTTGTCGAAAAGATTCATTGGTACATGGCACAGCCAGGGTCATCTCAGTCCGCACCCTTTGAAATTACACAGTACTACTACAAAAGCAACATTTTCTTTATCCTGATTCCTTTCTATATCTACCTAACTAAAGATTTAAATAAGGATTTACTCCACAGCACACAATATTTCAAAATATTTTCAGAAATATTTCTGTAAGCTATTTTTGTAGACATTCCAACCCTTTCAGAAATATTTCAAAAATATTTCCAATGTCATCAAAATGATTTTAAAATGTTTTTAAAATATTTGTATGCTGTCTGGGCAGGAATCAATTTTGAATTGCTCTGTCTTATCATATTTAAATAGCTTTATTTTGTCAACAGATAACTTCTATTCAACATGGCTGAGGCCAAAAAGAAATGTAGGCAGTATAGCTTGGCTTCATTCAATTCCTGTTGGACAACTGTCTACCCATGTTCCTTTTGTGCAACAGAGTTTTAAACAACGATGCTATGAAACCATCCAAGCTGGAGGATCATCTGAGAAGATGTCACCCTGATAAAACAGATAAAGATTTGACACACTTTAAAACACAAAGAAAAACTTCAGAAGAGAACCACAAGAGACTATGATGGTTTGTGGGCATCTTACAATATCTCATGATTCATAACAAAATCAGGAAAACCTCATACTATCGGGGAAGAGCTGATTTTACCAGCCATTGAAGAGGGTTTAAAAACTGTTCTACACAAGCCTGCATATGATATACTCATAAGAATTCCTTTGAGCAACAACACAGTTCAAAGACGTATTGATGAAATGAGTCAGGATGTTAAAAGCTTCTTGTGTAATAATCTGAAAACGAATCATTTCTCTATTCAACTGGATGAGTCAACTTTAGCTGGTAATGAAGCACTATTATTGGCATATGTTCATTTTTATGGACCCAGAAATCCATGAAAAGCTGCTCTTTGCGAGAACTTTGACAACAGACACTAAAGGCGAATCAATATTCAATGTTTTGAAAGATTACTTCATGGAAAAAGCAATCCCTTTAAAAAATATAATATCACCAGCAGCAGATAGAGCACCAGCCATGTTTGGGCACTATTATGGTTTTATAAGCCATTTAAAAATTGTACCCGGGATGTTTGCAATTCACTGCATCATTCATCCACATTTAGTAGCTAAAAATCTGAGTGCCAGAATGCATCAGTCTCTTCAATTTGTCATAAACTCAGTATCAACCTGTTGAATTCTAGGTTATTTACACAGCTGTGTGAAAAAAATGATGGGGACTTTCATCGATTACTCCTTCATAGTGAAGTACACTGGCTCTCAAAAGGCTTATGTTTAAAAATACTTTTTTTCACTTTTTGAGAAGGTTTTAGAGTTTTTGGATGCTAAAGATCCCATTTTGAAAGAAATTTTAATCAAATGGAAACCAGAAATTGCTTCTTTAACAGATTTGTTTGCTAAATTTAATGAGGTTAACTTGTAGTCACAAGGTGACAGTCTGAATTTAATAAAAACAAAGTCCATCATTGCAGCTTTTCTTGCCGGAATTAATCTAATGAAGCAAAACATTGGATGGTGTGAATTTTCCCAGTTCCCCAACTTATCAGTGATAAATTTCCAGGATGATGATGTTTTGGTCTACATTCAAAATTTAAGTGTCCTTCACACAGACTTTAAAAACAGGTTTGAGGATGTTTTGACTATGGAAATACCACAGTGGATTATGAATCCATATGGTGACATTGAAGTATCGCATGTCACATTACAAAAAGAACTGATTGGAATAAGCACTAACGAAGAACTTAAGGTGCAGTTCATAACGGGGTATCAGCAGTTCTGGCTTATCCTGAATTATGGGCTAGTGCAAGAAAGTTTTTGATAACTATTCCATCTTCATACCTTGTGGAAAGTGGGTTTAGTGTAGTTGCCAATCTTCTAACGAGAAAAAGAAATCGATTGCAAATCAGATTTAAGACTATACCTCACTAATTTGAAGCCAAATATTGAACAATTGCTATCAGAGCATCAGGCTCATCCATCCCATTAACAGCATTATTTGTGTATTAGTTTTATATAAAAAATTTACTAGGTTCTTATTTGTTTAATTCCATATCAAAATATTTACTCACATTTTGTGTCTTTTCAATAAAGTATGAATAAAAATTGTATATATTTTTCATTTTTTACAGTTGTTCGTGCTACAAAAGCCTCTATCAAAGTGAGTAGCACTGTGTCAGTTGTCAAAAACACATTTGAATTTAAGAAGTTTAGGAAGATTCAATATTAGGTAAGCAAGGGGTCTACAGAAAACAAAAAAATAGTAAGTGATCTATGGGGCGAAAAAGTTTGGGAACCTCTGTCCTAGGCTGTAGAACTCCCTTTCTGCTAGCCTTCCAAAAAGAAAAGATCTATAATTTAGACAAGCTTTAATTGCCTTCAGAACAAAGACATTTTTTATTTTTGCTGAAGGAAACTGACTAGCTGGTTAGCAGTGTTTTCTTTTTATTTGTGCAGTTAATTTTGTTTATTATGCTTTTTAAATGTCTTAGTTGTTTTGTTTCCATCTTCATTATGTTGGTTTTTCTTTTATTGTACTATTGTCGGACAACTTGATTTGGATCATCACAAACAGGGAGATGTCCAAAAGCTTCACAGCTTGTACCTAGCATTTGTTTTAGATGTAAACCTTAAAATATAAATGCATCTACAGGTAAAATGTGAAAGTGACAGATATGTATGCAGACTTCTGTTTGGTTATCCTTGGCTTTGTAGGGAACATATGCTCAGTGGCAAATAGGCTGCTTTCCTACTTAACAAGATATCTTAGTGCTTTAATTTCTTTTTTAAAAAAAATTCCATTGTAAAAACAAATTAAATGTTGCTTTAAATTAAATCAGTCCAGAAATTTGCATGCGACATGATTTTAAGAGATATAAAAGAAAAAAAGGAACCCACATGTCCAAAAATTTGTTTATGGCATTGATATTTCTCAATAGGCAAATCTAGCATGTTAGCTTAACCGTAAGAGCCATATGCCAAACTCCGAGTAGACTCCCTCTAAAATGGTGACATGTGTATAAACTGATGGATGATCAGCTCAAGCACCTTGGAAATTTAATTCCCTAAAGGATTGAACCATTGGACAAAACTCAAAGGCAGTACATCTTAATTGTTTCTTATAGCTGGGAGGATCTATTACATTAGGGACACATCCTACTGTATTTCTGCAGGGGTCTTTCTGTCCCTCTCGCTGGTATGTGTTGTAACCAGGCTTTGGACTTAAAATTTAGAATTGTGAGGAGTAGCCTTGGAGCCCTGGGGCACTGCTGCCCTGTTGGTTATCCTTAGATCACATCAGATTGACGTGTGTGGGAAGAGGATGGTAGAATGAGGAAGAACACTGTGATCAGAAGTTGCAACTGCCATATTACTCCCTGTGGGTCATTCTGGTTTCCCCACTGAACTTGCATCAGTGATGTCCAAACTTTGGACCTCCAGATGTTTTAGACCACAGCTCCCACAGTCCTTTGTCATTGGCAGTACAAGCTTGGAATTATGGTTGTGGTCCAAAACATCTGGAGGGCCAAATTTTGGACACCACTGACTTACATGTTTTGTGTTGGCTTCTGCCTAAGGAATAGGGACTGGAAGTAGTATACTCACATAAAGTACATGAGCTCACACTCTTCCAGCAGCAATTTCTTGTACACTCTGTAGTTCAGCACAGTAGGCTAAAGACTCATGTGTCCCATCATGATTACAGTTACCAAAAAGAGTCTGTACTAGGACATTGGGGAACTAAAGATATACACTCTGCTCTTGGCTGAGATAGTATCCTTCCCCCCAGCTGACCTGTTTCAGCTACCCTTGCAGGCTGGGGTTGCATTAGATCTTTGTAGTTCTCTGTAATTGATTTTTCTGCTAATGAACATCCTGGCCTTGGCCCTATTAATACTCATCTGGAGCACATATGCAGGGGAGAAAAGGAACAGAACAAGAGGCAAGTCAAGGCCAATTAGCAAAGATAGTTGTGCATTTCCATCAAGGTAAAATTCTGTGGGAAGTGCTTCTCCCCAATTAAAAGCAAGGCAAAGTGTTCTGCTAATATACCGCCCCATAGCACTTCAAGCACTCTCTGGGCGGTTTACAGTTTAATTATGCAGGCTACACATTGCTCCCTCCCCCAGCAAGCTGGGTACTCATTTTACCGACTTCAGATGGATGGAAGGCTGAGTGAACCTTGAGCCAGCTACCTGGGATTGAACCCCAGGTCATGAGCACAGTTTTAGATGCAGTGCAGGCATTTAACCACTGTGCCATGAGGCTCCGCGAGGCACTAGTGGTCACTGAGAGTCTGGGTCCTGAGGCAGTTAGCTCAGAGCATGGATTTCTCTGTGCATGGGTTTGCCAGCCATAGCTGCAACAAGAAGAGCCTTGCTTGTATGAGATACAGAAGTTAAAGGTGAAGAGTTGGAACCCAAGCAAGTGGCAAAATTTGGGGGAGAACGAAGCCAAGAGACAGTAGCTACTAGTTTCTCAGTGAGCTGTGAAAGTGAGTACCTTTAATTTCACAATTGGAAGGGAATTACACTGAGTGGGAAAACAGAGGGAATGACATGTAACTGCTGTTCTGTGCATCAGCTAGACTGAGAGGCCTTGGGGATTAAAGCTAGAGTCACAATACCGTCGAAGAAAGGATACTAGGGAGTGAGTGGTGGGAATCATACACCTAAGAGAAATCCATTGAAGAGCAGTGCTGCTGAACCTTTGCATTTGCCGCCAAGGGATGCTGTGTGGAAACAAGAGCTTCACCATTCTTCCAAATCACAGAACAGCGCTTGAAGAGTGGCGTTTTTGAAACAAAACTACCCAGCATCCAAGCTTGCTGCATTCCTTTCCTCCCACCCCACTGTAGCACAATACCTTCTTCCTCATTCATCTGCCAACGGAGTAGTGGAGGCAATCACAAGGAATGGAAGCAGGAATGATTTTAAATTTGTGCCATGGGGGTGGGGGTGGGGTGCGTATTTATGCTTCTTCAGGTATGAGTGATTGTGTGTGGGTGCAAATTATGTCAGTGTGCAAGAATCAATGTGTGTATGGGAGGAAAGAGGACATTAACATGCTGCTGGGAGAGAAAGGAAAAGAAGAGGACTGGAAAAATATAGTATCACTTCAGATTCCTGAGTCACTGGAGCATTAAAACCCCAGCATTAGCAAGCAGTAGCCTGCTCCAGCATGGAAGCGGAAGGCATCTAGTGTTTGCACATGCCTCCGTCCAGGACCTAAATATTGCAAGACATCACCCAAGACCAGTGAATGATAGATCTATTTTCAGAAATTACTTCTAATCATCTGTTCCCCTAATGGAGCCCCATGTGGCAGTTGGATAGCTGGGGCTATTAGTAGGTGGAACCATCTGTGTCCATTCTATTCCAGAGTCAGTGAGATGGAGCAGAGAGGAAGCAGCAGCTTTCTGCAAACTTCATCCCAGCAAGGATGAAGGGCACCCACCCACACCCACACCCACACCCACAGTGGCCCACTAAGACAATTCTCAAAACTTTCACTGGTGGTTCTGTGACCCCCCCCCCATTCAATACAGCAAATGCTGGTTATAACACAGTATTGCTAATCCACCTCTCACCTGCCTTTCATCTATCTTTTAATTCATGTGTTCTGTGCTTCCCATTTCATCAACTCTGCTCAGTACCACTGAACTGCCTTTGTCACCTCTTTGCTGTCTAAAGAATGTTGGTGTTGTTGACCTTTCTACTTTATTTCTCAGC
>JAHTLZ010000016.1:78836916-78966371 GCA_023846285.1 Phrynocephalus versicolor
ATAGATAGATAGATAGATAGATAGATAGATAGATAGATAGATAGATAATCTTTCAAACAGTAGGCAAAAGTAGAAAGAACTACAGTGTAACAGGAAAACATTAGGCCAGATTTTCGTTTAGTGCCATTGCAGTGAATATTATCCACCATCAGATCAGTACAGTGCTAAACTGAAGTAGCAGGTAGAAAATTGCTGTATTGCAAACTACTCTATTGAATCATAGAGCAGCCCTGGCTCTGTAGGCTAATCTAATCCATGTCTTGTTGCAGCTGGAATCAGTTGCTCATCAGCTATCCCAGTGGATCAGCTCTGGCTACAAGCAGCCACATACACAGAACAGTAAGGCACACACTTAAGTGCCTGTGGAGCAAATAGCTCCAAATGACAAGCAAGGGAGCTAAAAGAGAGAGAATTAGGAGAAGAAACTCGTAGTTAATCTTCCCCAATGGTGTTACTTTTCTTTTTTTATCAAAATGCTTTAGTTGATGTTTTAACATCTTTGTGTGTGTGTGTGTGTGTGTGTGTGTGTGTGTGTGTGTGTGTGTGTTAGATTTCTATACCGTCCAGCTGGCATCAAGGCCACTCTGGGGCAATAACAATATACAAATCAGTAGAATGAGAAAGAATAAACCAAAGTACAAATAAGATAGAAATCAAACAAAATCGTAACAAATAATAACATTTACAACAATAAGCCATGGGTTGAGGCAGTAAGCAGGTAATGGCAAATGGCTAAAGGTGCAGCTGAGATTGTGTATAACACCACAGTTATGGGCCAAGCTGGGAGAAAGCCAAGTTTTTAAAGAACATTAGAAAGATCCAAAGGAGGGGGGCAGGCATAGCTCTGAAGGAAGGGAGTTCTTTACTGTTACTGCTTTGAATGCTGAAAGACAACAACAACAACAACAACAACAACAACAACAACAACAACAACAACAACAACAACAACAACAAAACATTCACTATCCTAAGGAATCAAAATCTGTTTTGTTTCGGGGGAAAATATATAAAATTCTCAGTGGGTGTGTGCACTTTTCTTGCATGCACTTTGCATAATTTGTAACATACTGTATTGTGCAAACTGAGCTAAGGTCACAATATATTTTTAGAGAGCTTGTTATACATAGGCTGCATTTTAAAAAGAGAACAGTCATATTCTGAAGTATCCTATTTTGAAACATCTTTTTTCAGATATTAAAATGGGAATGCATACCTGGGATTAAAAAAAAAAACCAGAATTATAGACTTGCATATCAACAATTTTTTAAAGTTGAGCTTGGGCATCTTTTTACTCGTTTCTCCTGCTTTGCCATGTTCTGCTATGATGACTAGGCACACTGTCCTCTCTTGAGCACTTATCGGGTTGTATACAATGAGCAGAAAAACCGTAGAGGGACAAGCGCCCCATATTGGAGGAACTTGTGGGCAGCAGGAAGAAGGAAGAGTAATTACTGCATGGCAGGAGGGGAAGGAGAAGCCAACCAAGCCATAAGCCAAGCCTGTCTAGGAGAAGATTGTTTTCCGTCTGAAACAAACCCAACAATTTTGTTTGGAGTCAGTGCAACTGGGCACATATCAAATGATTTGAAATAGCATCTTGTCATAAAAATAAATGTTATATATATATATATATATATATATATATGAATGGGCTTCACTAAGCTTTGGTGTAGTGGTTCCTGAATTTGGGTCATCAGATGATGTCAATCTTCAGTTCCCAGTAGCCTAAGGCCACATTGGCTAATAGTTAGAGATTCTGTTAAGTGTATTCTATAAACCTCTGGGAACACAAACAGCGGAAAGAAACAACTTTTTGTGCTATTGTACTTCAGTTAAAGAGCTAACCTTTAACAAGTGAAAATATAGAATGCTTCAAACTTGCTCATCTTGATCTTTCGAGCCCAACAAACTGTTTTCCCCATTGTCAAACCAATCTGTATAAACTAAATGCCAACCTGTAGCCATACTCAAAATTTTTCATTGACTGTCACACAGTGACAAAGAGAACTGTTACAATGACCAGTGCAAAAAAAAAAAATAGCGAACAGTAAAAAGGGAGAGATCTTCCAGAAAATACAAGAAATCAAAAGGCAATTCAAGCCTAGATTAGGAATATGAAATGACCAAAAAGAGAAGTACACTATCGAAGCAGGCAAAAATAAACAGAAGTTGGACAGTTTGCTGAAGACTTATACAGAAGATATAAAAGGATGGCAGAGTCCTTTGAAGAAGAATCCTACAATGAACAGCTTGCCATTCTAGAAAATGTAGTGAAAACTGCTCTGAAAGTGTTAGGAAGAAATAAATCACTAGAAGTAGATGGGATACTAAAAGAACCATTTCAAGCCACAGAGCCTGAATGTGTCAAAATCCAAACAAGAATATGTCAACAAATATGGAAAACAACACAGCGGCCATCAGACTCAAAATGTTCAACATACACAATCCCTAAGAAATGAGATACCAAAGAGTGCAGTAAGTATTGGACCATTGCTTTAAATTCTCATGGAAGCAAAGTGATGCTCAAGGTATTGCAGCAAAAGGCTTTCATCTTATGTGAAGCAAGAAATGCCTGATGTTCAAGCCAGATTCCAGAATGGAAGAGGCCACTTGATATTGAAAGTATCTGCTGGCTACTGGAGAACACCAAACAATTTCAGAAGAAGATCAGTCTGTGCTTTTCAGACTAAAGCAAAGCCTTTGACTGTGTAGATCATGAGAAACAATGTGTTGTTCTGAAAGCAATGAGTGTGCCTTTGATTGTCCTGATGTGTAATTTGTATGGTAGACAAGAAGCTACCACTGAGACATAATACAGAAAGACAGAATGGTTTCCAATAGGCAAAGGTGTCAAGCATTTTATCCTCATATTTGTTCAATATGTGTGCAGAATATATAATACAGAAAGCCAGACAGTATTCAGAGGAAGGAAGAGTGAACATTGGTGAAAGAAACATCAATAATTTAAGATATGCAAATGATACCATCTTATTTGCAGAAAAAAAGCAATGGCTTGAAACTGCTTTTAGAAAAAGTGAAAGAAGAAGGTACCAGAGCAGGACTCCTGTTCAATATTTAGATAAAAATCATTGCTACAGAATAGGTACACAACTCTAGTGTTGACAATGAAGGAACTGAAACAGCTAGAGATTTTGTATACCTTGGTTCAGTAATCAACCAAAACAAAGACTGCAGGCAAGGAATCAGAAGAGGACGGAGACTAGGAAGGGGAGCAAAGAATGGACTAGAAAACATCATCAAACGCAAGGATGTGTCACTGGTGACCAAGAACAAGATCATCCACACTCATTTATTCCTGATTACCTTGTATGATGTGTGAAAGCAGGGCATTTAAGAAAACTGGAATGGAAAAACTGATTTGTTTGAAAGAGACCCTAGATTGCCAGAAAGAAGAATTAGTAGGTCCTAGATCAAATTAAGACTGAACTCTCCCTGGAGGCACAAGTGTTGAAGCTGAGGCTGTTCTACTTGGGTCACATCATGTGAAACCAGGATTCTCTGGAGAGAAAAGCAACAGAGAAAGGTGGAAGGCAGTAGGAAATGAGGAAGACCAAATAAGAAATGGACTGATTCCCAACGGGCTTGAGTTTACAAGAAGTGAGTTAGGGCAGTTGAGGACAGGGCATTTTGGAGACCATTTATTCCAAGGATCACTATAAGTCGGAGGTGACTTGATTTTGATTTGTGAATTCTGTGGGGGTTCTTGCCTCTTCTGCAGCCAGAATGCAGGTTGCATCCCAGGATCCTGAGAATATTTTTGTTGTTGTTGCTTAAATGTTATCTGGTGGCTAAAACTGCTATCTTTGCTTCCATCATTCAAGCTAGGTACATTTTGTGGTTGGTTTAAATGAATTAAGTGCAGGTTGATTGACATGCTCGCAGCAATGTTCCCCTTTGTTGGAACATCATAAATGATCATGTTCTTTGTCTGCTAGGTGCCTGGCATGTTCCACTGTCTAGAAAATCTTATTGTTCCTGCCAAAGCATAGAGTGGTAGACAATGACTTCCAAGAGACCTTAATAACTTAGGACTCTAGGAATTAGTCAATTCATGTTTGCAACTCAGGCTAATGTACTTGGGTGTTTCTGTACCTATGTGTTCCTGTTTCCTGTCTTGCACATCCTGTCTTCTGTCTGTATTGTTTATGAGGGTTGTGCATTCTTTTGGAATTGTAATACCTTGCTGTGTAGACCTACATCAAGCTGGGGTCCCAGAGACATCTGTTGATGATATCTATAAAATACCAATTATTTCAGCAATAGATTAGGGCTAACAGATTCTGAAGAATATGTGCCTCACAGTAGAAAAAATAGCAAGCTTCCAATAATACTAGGTAATCTTGTGAAAGTTATTGTATATTATTTTTTTCATATTCCCTGCCATGAAAATATGTTATATGGCACCCTATTCTCTGTTCCTGTGGTTTCTTAGAGGCAAAAAAGGATGGCAGTAGATAAACAATAGAAACTATGTTCTGTTTCCCAGAATTGAGTTTCTGGGGGTAAAAACTTGGGTCCTGCTTCTCACTCTCAGCTTCTGCTCTCCTGGCCAGATGTTTCATAGTAAGATATCTTGAACACAGGGACTGTAATGTACATTTACACTGCTGGTTGTGATTTTGATTGGCTGCTCCTGGACTATTATGCAACAACTACATAATGTGTATACAGTGCTGGTCCTGATCTTGACTTAAAGTTGGTGCTGATGCATTTATTACATAAGTAGTAATCTTCCTTTATGTATCAATCTGCATCCATCATGTAATCATGTAATGAAAGATGCCTGCAGGGAAAGTAGGGAAGCTGCTGAGGTCACAGCATATCCTGAGTCTCATCAAAATGTATTTATTATTTATTTATTGAATTTCTATCCCGCCCATCTTCCCTAGGGAACTCTGGGCGGCTTACAATGAGCTGATCCAATCAGCTAAACAATACATCAAAATGTAAATACACAATACAACACAGAACAAATGTAACAAAGAGCACAATAATTTAAAAACAGTATGAGCACTCTTGCCATAAACTTACAGCTAGCTCCGCAGCTGACCGAGCAAATAAGCAGATGGCAGGACAATGACCAAAAATAAATAAAATAAAATAAAATAAAATAAAATAAAATAAAATAAAATAAAATAAACAAGGTCACCATAGGCCTCGCAGAAAAGCCAGGTTTTTAACACTCTGTGGAAGGCCGACAGGGACTCTGCAGAGTGCACTTCGCTAGGTAAGCAATTCCAAAGGGATGGGACGGCCACTGAGAAGGCCCGGTTCCGGGTGGAAGTTTTCCGGGCCTCTCTAGGGGTGGCCACCCGGAGCAAGTGCGCTCGTGACTGCCAAACTGGACGGGGCGAGGTTGATCACTGGGCGATCCACTCTGACAGGTAGTCCGAGCCCAAGCCATGGAGGGTTTTATAAACTAAAACCAAGACCTTGAATCTGATCCGGGACACAACGGGTAGCCAATGCAAGCGAGCCAGGACTGGGGTGATGTGGTCGTGGCGGCGCACACCCGCCACCAGCCTGGCTGCCACATTTTGCACCCGCTGCAGTTGCCGGAGGAGAGTCAAGGGCAGCCCCATGTAGAGAGCACTGCAGTAGTCCAACCTCGAGATCACCAACGCTTGCACTCCTGTTCTCAAGGAGTTGCCGTCTAGATATGGGCGGATCTGGGCAATCTGACAAAGATGGTAAAACGCATTCCTGGTCACGGTCGCCACCTGGGCTTCCATGGTGAGGGCCGGATCCAGAACCACACCCAGATTCCGAACCCTGTCCGCCAGCTGGAGGGAAACACCCTCCAGACTGGGGAGGGGGCCTCCATATCCAGACGGGGAACTCCCAAAGAACATCACCTCTTAATGGCAATATGCAACTTGTCTCTTAAAACGGCCACAGTGCCGGGGGACTGGAGGATAGCAGATGTCACACCAATTTTTAAAAAAGGAAGGAGGGGGGACCCGGGAAACTACAGGCCAGTTAGCCTTACATCTGTCCCAGGGAAGATGGTGGAAAGCCTCATCCAAGAGAAAATCTTAAAACACATAAAAGAACAAACCTTGCTGAGAGAAAATCAGCATGGCTTCTGTAAGGGTAAATCTTGTCTGACGAACCTTTTAGAATTTTTTGAAAAGGTCAACAGGCACGTGGATTTGGGTGAACCGGTGGATATAGTCTATCTGGATTTTCAAAAGGCTTTTGACACAGTCCCTCACCAAAGGCTGCTGAGAAAATTGCACAGTCAGGGGATAAGAGGACAGGTCCTCTTATGGATTGAGAACTGGTTGAGATCCCGGAAACAAAGGGGTCTTGGGGTGCTGGCAGTGGAAAAGACAGGCCGGATAAGCTCATATCCCCTTGTGTGTAACACTTGGGAGGTCAATCATCAACATTATTAATTCTGCTTCAAGCGCTTAACTTGGCATTTTGGTTAATAAAGTTTTTCTCCAATGCCATCTGTACAACATGATGCTTTCTGTGAAGGAGGAGGGACATCTTCCACTCCCCCTCTCTCCAAGTGTGTGTGTTTGTGTGTGGGAGGGAATGAGAAAAAGAGAGATTCAGGACCATGGATAGAGCTCAGTCTTAACGAGGGAAACCATTCTGTGATCAGCACCATGGAGAGTAGAAGGAGTGGGGTCAGGTTAGGCTGCTTTCCTATATACAGCTTTTATTGCTTCTCTTGTTCACACAAGAAGAATTTTAGTGAACAGACCTTGTAGCAGCTTATTTTGTTTCAGGTTATAAATGTTTAAAATTAAAGGATGGCCCCAATTCCCTTCTAGGCGACAGTTGCTAAGTGTATTTTACACAAAGCCTTATTACTGATCTGATTGGGAGTCCTGTAGTGGGTGTTGGTGTGTGTGTGTTTTCTTTATTCTGCTGTTTCTTTAGAAAGACAAATGGGAAACAACTATGTCTAAAGCATCAGACCTCACAATAGCTTGGGACACAATGATTATGGATGCTGGAGTGGTTCACTATGTTTCCTTGTCAGGCAGTTATTTCTACTATTGCATTGTTTCATTTAGATAATAATAATAAAACATCTGTTGAGGGACATCTTATAGCTAGTCAATGGTGTTGAGGCATATGAGCACTTAATGAGACATTGGTCTACTTTTTTCTCTCTCCCTCGTTATCCTTTGTGACAAGTCATGTATTCTCCTCCATCGCCATCAACAACACATGACATTGTTGTCTAATCAATCTTCCTCCCATCTTGCTACAAACCTATACACAGGCATAGGAACAACAGGTTACTCCGTATATGTTGCATTCCCGTTTCACCTTATCTCCTGGGAAATCATTGGTCTTGATTTCCACCATGTCTGTCCCTGACATTTGTAGCAATAGCAACATTGTTTCTTTGTGCCATTGTTGTTTCATTTCATTTTTTGACTGTTTGATGTTTTTAAAAGCTCCATCCAAAGCGATGGTGGAGAATGTTACAGCTCATTTCAAGCAGCAACTGCATCACAGCTTTCCTCCTGAGATTAATCGTAACATTGCTTTTCTGTTAGTGATTACTCTTCTTCTCCTATTCTTCCCTCAAGCAATGAGGTAGCTGACAGATCCATTTATGGCCTCTATTTAGCACCTTTAAAATACTTTTCTTTTTCAATTACATGCAGCATGTTTTTTCCTCTGATTTATGCCTGGCTCACAAAGGTGGTCATTTTCCTGTCCATTGAGAAGGTAGTGATGCAGAGATGAATTATGTGTGAGATATGTGGTGGAGAGTCAAGTGAAAGGCAGCCATGCGGATTAGATACTGATATATAGTTTTAAAAGTGCAACTTGAGAAAGATGAGGAGGAAGGAAAAAAAGAGGGCATTATCAGTATAGCTTAATATAGCTCTTTAGACCTGTTAATTAACAGGCAAACTTTAGAAATGGAATCCTTGGAATATGAATGCACTGAAGCAGATGAGAAGATAGATAATGAAAGAAGTCCAACCCATAGTTCATGACTCACAAAAACCAGGCAACTAGCACAATGCTCTGATGGTTTATTCTGGGGGAGCTGGAAATAATTGTGTCTGTTCTGGTACACCAAGTCCCACTTTTTTTTAAAAAGTGATGTAGGTGATTCCCCTCTACTGTGCTGAATTATTAGTTTTATTCAAGATTCAAATCTGAATTATATCAACCCTGACATTTGTAAAATTAAAAAAAATCAGTAAGTAACTAAAAGAAATTATGCTTCACCCAACTGAGTAACCATATTCAGTCATCACTTTTGGGGGGAATTGGAACAGAATCTGTGGATTCTGAGTTAGATTGAACCCCACACCTCCCATTTACCAGATAAAAACAATTTTGCTAGGCTTTGCAAACATACTGTTTGGCAAAGTATGGGACTTGGTGACCCTTGGGGGGTGGAGGGGGGTCCCTTCCTACTGTACAGTTCAGTGTATTCATTGTTTCATCGTTCTGTTCATATATAAATCATAGCAGCTACATGAAGCTCTGTAAAAAGAATAATAGATCACAGGGAGATGGCTAATATGTCTCTATGACTCTAGCAAGGGCTGGATAGAGTATTATAAAATCATACTGGGTGCCAGCCTCTAGTGTGTTATTACTGAAAGAGTTTAGGCTTTATCTGAAAAACAAAAAGAATGTCCTGCTTAAAACAAAGACTGTGTTTCCTCAGGGCTTATGAAAAATTTTGTAGAAGTCCAAGAATGAACTGAAGGAGACTTGTCTAAATTCTGCAGATGGGAGATTAACATCATCCATGCCAATAAGCCATGCCTTATGGGAAGGTGTGGTTACCTTGCCTCTTGGGTTGAAGTTTGGGCCCTAAGACACTAGCTTAACTTTTGCTCTGAATTCTAGGATTCATTTCCTCTCTCTCTCTCTCTCTCTCTCTCTCTCTCTCTCTCTGTGTGTGTGTGTGTGTGTGTGTGTGTGTGTGTGTGTGTGTGTGTGAGAGAGAGAGAGAGAGAGAGAGAGAGAGAGAGAGAGAGAGAGAGGAGGGGGTGGGGATCAAGCTGGAACCACCATAGCAAAGTAACTGACATATTAAAGTAGTAGTTTCAGTTCTGGACCAACCCTCCCTCTAGTGAGTTTCCATGGCAACTTGGGATGCAAACTCAGGATTGAGGCCTAGCCTGTCCCTATCCCCTACACTAGACTGGGTCTCCTATGCTAGTTCTAAGTCCTTATCAATCAGGACAATGGACATATTGGCATTGCCCATTTGATGTTAGTACTGAGTTTCCATGAAGAATTTGACAGTGCGAGAAAACAGCATACTCTCCATGACTTTTCAGTAACTGCCTTGAAAGTGTTAATATAGGGCAAAACATATTACACTGCTGTACCTTTATATTTTCTTTCTTTATGGTTTACTTTAGATTTGTCTCAGATAAATAGAAAGCAAGAAGAGAATTGTTACACCAATAAATAAGTGAGCACTGCCTTCACTCTAAACTGGCTTTACTTTCAGTGGCTACAATGTCACCATGTCCTCTCTCATTTACTGTGCTTCCTTGATTGGCTGGGATTGCCAGGGGCATAGTCATCCAGGAAAAAAGAAGAAGTTGTAATTATAGGAAATGGCTCTCTAGCTGCAGCAGGTAGGGTGCTCCCACAACTTTTAATCCTCAAAGCACACAAGGCGGTGAGACAATTATGCAAATGTATAGACATATAATATATTTATGATCATTATTTTAATGGAGGAGTTGTCAGTATCAAAGGAATGGGACTAGAAGCACATTTGAATAGCAACATGAAATTTTCATTAAAATCTGTTGCTAAAAATTTGGCTGGATTGGGATTACAAATATGAAATTAAAGCCAAATTCATTCAAAATGTAGATGTACATTAGTGGTTCCCAACCTTGGGTGACAGAGGTGTTTTTTAGACTGCCATTCCCAAATGCCCCACCAACACAATCAGTGCCAAAGGCTTTGGAGAACTGAAGTTCAGGAAAACCCGGATTACCAAAGGTTGGGAATCTGTTTGTTTGTTTGTTTGTTTGTTTGTTTGATTGATTGATTGATTGATTGATTGATTGATTGATTGATTGATTGATTGATTGATTGATTGATTGATTTTGATGCCACCTATCTGGCAGCGAGGCCACTCTGGACAGTTAACTCCTTCTCTTGTTCACTGCAGTGAATTATCTTCCTTGCCATCACCTTGCCACTGAAAACAAGTGCAATGAATTGCATAAGCCACCGGTTCTACCTTCACGTTTATCTTCCAAGGGAACAGTGAGACAGAAAGAGAGTGAAGCCAAACCAAGACCTGCTTGTTTTCCTCATGCCCACTCTATTTTATCTCTCTTAGGTTAACAGCAAGGTGCCGATGCTAAAGTGCTCAGTGGAAAGGCGGTAGGAGGGCTGCCACAGTGACTGAGCCAATGGCCATAGGAGAACAGACATGAGCCATTGTCTCCATTTGGTTTCAGTAATTTGAGCCATATTTCAAAATGTCAGGAGGCAGGCTTGCCTCCCACCCTCCTTCTCTTCTCTTTTCAATTCTCCTGCCCCTTAGAAATGCACATAAAGACATTTTTTAAAAGTTGATTTGGAAACATTTTGCCTTGGGTGAACAACTTGCGCAGACAAGCGGATGTGAGCATGCAGGTGCACATGAACAGGCACACACAACCTACCTCATAGTGCTGCAGGCAGAGAACATGACAACTGGCTCTCTTTCTGCCATTGTTCCCTCCACTGCCTGCTGTATGGAACAATAGCGGGAGTGGGCTCTAGCATCTGTCATCCAGACTGAACCTTCCATTTCCAAAACTACCAAGCCATTACGCTCAATAATAGCAGCCAAGCGTGCGGGTGGAAAATGCTGTTCTATCCCTTGGCACCAAAGATTTCATAGTAAGAGTCGGCTGGAGGAAATCTGGCACCAGAAGAGGGCACTGGAAGCTTGGCTGGGAGTGCAGGAGCTGGGGCATGGTGTCAGTGCTGAGGGTATCTGTCCTACTAAGAACACTTGAAGTACTTTCTACGTGGTTAGAGCAGCAGGATGCTGGACAGGTGATTCTTTAGACCAGTGGTTCTCAACCTGTGGGTCCCCAGATGTTCCTGGACTGCAACTCCCAGGAATCCTCACCAGCTCAGCTAGTGATGAAGACTTCTGGGAGTTGCAGTCCAGGAACACCTGGGGACCCAGAGGTTGAAAACCACTGCTTTAGACAGAGACTCCAAAAGTGTAAATCTGCTGCACCAAAGCAGATTTCTGTGTCACCTTAAGGACTGTGACGCTTATTGGAGCACAACCTTTTCATAGACTCTAACCTCTTTATCCGTTGCATGTCGACTGTTTATGTTTATGTACTTTGTGTGTGCCACAATGAGGAATTTGATAGGTTTTAAGATGCCATAGCTCTGTACTCACTACTTTTTTTTTTCCTCACCTCATTTTCACCATTCTTTTAATGAGTTCAGTCAATCAGAGGATTGAAAACACAGCTACACTTCAGGAAACAGGATTTGAAACTAGTCCAAGAGAGACAATTGGTTTCAGGTTGGGACCTCCACAGATTCATCTGAACCCCTACATTGCCCAGACTAGGTAGTCAGCTTCATGGTGTTAGGAAGACACATTAGACCACAACCATCTATGAGGCCCCACCAACATCTGCTAATGTAATTCAGTCAAATTTGCAATCTCTGCCACTGTTGCCGCTACAATCCAGCAGCAAATACAGTAGCTCTTTGTGGTGCAAGGGGCTGCAAAAGTGACCTGTTTTTACAATGCATTGCAATACAATACAATACAAAAAATACCAGTATTTATTTTATTTTATTTATTTTAGAGTATTTTTACTCCGCCTTTCTCCTTGGAAAAGGACCCAAGGTGGCTTACAGTAATGAGGGATAATATACAGTCCAGTATAATTAAGATATGTTCAAGTATTGAGAACAGGGAATTGAGGAACATCTTACAGCATTAAAAGGCAACATTACATTAAAGCTACAAGAGAACGCGAACAGTTAAAAGGAGAGTAAAATTCCATGTAAAAGTTATTAGTGATGGAAACTAACATTGAAAACATAGTGTCAGTGCAGTCACACAAGGTTATAAATACAAAGTCTATGTGATCATATAGATTCATATAAAAGACACATGATAGGTAGTCCATCATTCAGGGAAAGCTTGCCTGAAGAAAAAGGTCTTTGCTTGTTTCTGGAAAGATATCAGAGATGGATGGGGTGGTCCTGGCCTCTAGTGGGAGGGAGTTCCAGAGTCTGGGTGCAGCAGCTGAGAAGGCCCTTTCATGTGTTCCCACGAGACGTACCTGTGAGGGTGGTGGGATGGAGAAAAAGGTCTGTCCTGATGATCCTAACACCCAAGTCGGTTCTTACTATGAGATTCAGTCTTTGAGGTAGCTAGGACCCAGGTCATACAGTGCTTTGTCGGTTAAGGTCAGCCCTTTGAATTGTGCCCGATAGCTGATTGGTAGCCAGCGGAGCTGCTTTAATAGCAGTGTAATGTGAACTTTGTACCATGCCCCAGTCAGAAGTCTGGCTGCTACATTTTGGATTTGTTGAAGTTTCCTGAGACTTTTCATTGGTAGTCTCACACAGACTGCAGTACAGTAGTCTAGTCGGGATGTCACTAGGGCAGTGGTGATGAACCTTTGGCACTCCAGATGTTTTGGACCACAACTCCCAGAATTCCAAGCCTGTTTTGCCAATGACAAAGGACTGTGGGAGTTGTGGTCCAAAACATCTGGTGTGCTGAAGGTTCACCACCACTGCACTAGGGCATGTGTCACTGTGGCCAGAGCTGGTTTCTCAAGGAACGGGCATAATTTGCATACTAGCCTTAATTGTGCAAATGCACTCCTGGCCACAGCTGTGACTTGGGCATCCAGGATCAAGGATGAGTCCAGGAGCACCCCCAAGCTGCGTACCTCTTTTTTCAGTTGGAGGGTGACCCCATCCAGTACTGGTTGCATCCCTATCCCTTGTTCTCCCTTTCTACTGATCAGAAGCACCTCTGTCTTGTCTGGGTTTAGTTTCATTTTGTTCATCCTCACCCAGTTCCTTACTGCAGCTAAACACTCATGTAAAGTTGAGATAGTAGCTCCTGTAGAATCCGGGGTTGACGAGAGGTAGAGCTGGGTATCATTGGCATACTGGTGGCACTTTACCCCAAATGTCCTGCTAATCTCTCCCAGCAGTTTAATATAGATGTTAAATAACACAGGAGACAGAACAGAACCCTGGGGACTCCACAGGTCACTTTCTGCATTTTTCCTGCAGGAAGGAGCAGAGCCACTTTAATGCAGTACCCCCAATTCCCATTTCAGAAAGATGAGTCATGAGGATGCCATGGTCTATAGCAGTGATGGCGAATCTTTTAGAGACTAAGTGCCCAAACTGTGATTCAAAACCCACTAAGTATTTATTTGCAAAGTGCCAATACAGCAATTTAACTTGCATACAGGTGGCTGTGAAGGGACTATGTCAGGTGCCCACAGAAAGGGCTCCAAGTGCCACCTTTGGCACCCATGCCATAGGTTCGACAACACTGGTCTATAGTGTTAAAAGCAGCTGAGAGGTCTAGTAAAACTGGAAGGGACAGAGATCCACTATCCATTTCCCTGTTTAGATCATCTACCAAGGCAACCAGTGCTGTCTCTCCCATAGCCAGGCCTGAATCCAGATTGAAATGGATCCATTTATCTTATCCAGAAACCTCTGGAGCTGCAAGGCCACAACCCGCCCTAAGACTTTAACCAAGAATGGGATATTTGATACTGGTCAGTAATTGTTCAGTATTGTTGGATCTAAGGAGGGTTTTTTTTAACAGTGGTTTTACTAATGCGTCCTTTAAGCATGCCAGAATCCTGCTCTGTTGTAAGGAGGTATTCTTCCTAACCAGTCTGCCATACCTTCCCTGGCAACTTTTATTATCCATGAGCGGCAAATATCCAACACACATGTGGTGGCCCTCAGTTTGCCAAGAGTCCTGACCACATCATCCAGCTGTAGGCGCTGAAACTCATCCATTAATACAGGACAAGCAAGGTGGGGTGTTTTATTTACATGCTCTTGATCAATAGGATCATCAAAGGTAGCCCGGATCTGTTCAATTTTGCCTGCAAAGTGTTGTGCAAATTCATCGCAGCGAGATGTATTATCCACCCATGGGTCAGTGTACAGCAGACTTTTGACTATTCGGAAAAGCTCCACTGGGCGATTTTGTGCCAAATCAACGGTGGTAGAGAAAAATGCTTTATTTGCTGCTTCCATTGTCTTGGAGTAAGTCTTCCAAGGCCCTCCACTGTTTCTTTGTCTGTTTCAATCTGGGTTTTCCGCCAACGCCTTTCAGCTCTACGGGCCACTCGTTTCAATTTTGCCAGCTTCCCAGTAAACCAAGCAGCCAATTTGGGTCTATTTTGAGGAAGGAGATGTGTAGGAGATATCCAGTCAATGGTTTTGCTCATTTCCCCATTCCAGAGATCAACCAAGGATTCAATAGAAGTATGCAGTTGATAGTACCTCCTTTCTTTCAGGAAAGGTGGGGGGAGGGGTGGCTTTTGTGCTCCTGTTCTTGCCACTTGATCTGGACAGCAGTGGAGAGTGCAGGCAACACCAACTGCAAAACTGCCTATAGGACATATGTTGGGTGACACCTATTGTGTAAGTCATGGAAGGGTAATGGTCTGAGTATCGGCCATTGGACACCAGGAACATGGCTGGCTGCGTCTTGCATTATACATCCAAAGAAACCTGCTTATCCTATACAGGTATTTGGAGAGGGGTAAATAGCAGTAGTTGGTGATGACTGCAAGAGAGTAGAGGCAAGTGATGTACACACTGACTTCTGCCTTAGAAGGCTGGCTTAGATACTTTAATCATGACAACATGTATATGCACACCCTAAAAAACAATCATGTTGCATAATAATGAGGGTGAGGGTGTAGTAACACAAGATTATCCACTCCCCCACTCTGTCATTTTCAGAAACATTTTCCTTCCATTTTGAGATCAATTTTTTCTTCAAACAGCATGAGCTCTGTCTCTCCATCACTCTGGAGAACATTTTTTTTAATTTTTATTTTGAAGTTTTACTGATGACTAAACCAGAAATTGCTTGGGGGTTGGACCAGTCAGTTTTACCACTCCATTGACTTGTGTGGGATTTGAGGGCAATGACTCTGAGTAGGAGTAAATAAATCCTGTCCCTTGCATCATCTACCCTACAGCTTCCTTTACCCTGTAATGTATGCTTAGTTATCAAAGTTTTTTAAAAATGCTTTATTGGTGCTAATTTTAAAAGGGCAATCAATTTCTATTGCCTGACAGGAATTATTATCTGCTTATATGGCATGCAGACCTAACCACACTCCCACTTATGTTCTTTTGCTTACTGTTTTTGATCTAGCAACCAGAAGAACAAGCAAGTGTGGAGATGGTGACTTCCCCCCTTCTTTTTGATTGTACATATATCAATATGTTGCCAGATTTTTTCCCACTTGTTTTTTCTGTTAATTTTTAAACTAATCTGTAAGCTGTTTGGGTGATGTTTCTAGCCAAGGTGTTAGATTGAAAAGCTTTAAAATCAATGGGGAGCTAAATTTTGCCCCAAAAGGGCTGGATGTAGCAATTATCTGAACACCTAGACATGCATGTATAGAAGTGTGTGTATGTGTACTCTTCCACTCTTCTATTTAAGGCTTGAGTAAGTAAACTATATCCAAAACATCTGCTGTTTCTTTTCAGTCTGACATTGTTGGATTTTGGCCATAGCTCCTAGGACTTCTCCAAGTCGTGTTCTCTCCCTACAATCTTTGTATCAAGTCAGAACAACTTTGGAGAAGGGGAATTATGTGGTGCCAGGAATTCCTGAGGGAACTGTCGTCTATCATATTCCTTTCTACACCAAAGCAGCTTCAATTTACATTCACTTATATTATGATCTGAATAAAACCTCTAATGATTTAATATAAAGACAAACAGAAGGAAGCAAGAGTCCAACTTTTGTTTTTTTACAAAAATGAAATTTAATTTTGCCATGTCTCAGGAAGAAATGCCTCTGTGCCTGTTGGCTCTTCCATACTAAACAGCAATACATAATTCAATTCTAGTTTTCAAGAACAAAAATGTTTTCTGTAGTACAAGTAAAATAGTGAAGATTCACAAAAACTTAAGTCACTGAAAGCAAACCTGAACAGGGGAACATTTCTATAATACTCCATCTGTTTCCTCTTGGATTAGATCTATACTGAGTGTTGTGTCGTTACAGTTGTGACCGACTCTTGGTGACCCCATGTCCATGGAGTTTTCTTGGCAAGAATACTGGAGTGGTTTGCCAGTTCCTACGCCAGGCGCCTACAGCACCTGGTATTCCCTGGTGGTCTCCCATCCAAGGACTAACCAGGGCCGACCCTGCTTAGCTTCCGAAATCAGGTGAGATTGGGTGTGCTTAGGGCATCTAGGTAGCTAGATCTATACTACTGGGATCTAAAAATAACCACACTCTGTTAAATACTATTACAGGCACAACAGTAACAAACTGATCTATATTAAACAGTCACCTCAAAATATGCCTTTATTTATTGTTTCAGAGTACTGTATTTATATCTCATCTGGAACTTCCTAGTTGTCTCATGGTTTAAATGTCATGACACATCTCCCCTCCCCCACCAGCCCAGCACAAACCCAGAGAATGGACTACAAACCAATTTGTTTTTCCGTGTTGTTGTTGTTGTTGTTGTTGTTGTTGTTGTTGTTGTTGTTGTGATCATTTATGTTTCATGGTCAATGGGTAGCCACAAATCATCACAAAGTACTGGTTTATGCTCATCTCTAATTTTGCATGCGTTTCTTAATTGTGTTTAGAAAACCTCCAGTACCTTTCCGGAATGTACCGTATAATTGTGCTGAGATGGGCTGATGGGCAAACCAGAGAAATTTGGCTGCCCAGAGGATAACATTGCTTCATAATAATTCAAACCAGTTGGAGTCAGTCTGCCGCTGGGTAGTGAGAAGTCAACCTTGCCAGATCACTAGCAACAGGTTTGGCATCTTTACTAATAAAGAGCTCTCTTCTAACTAGCTCTGGGGCCTTGAAAGCCAATGGATCAAGTGGCCCTTTCTCTTTCATTCGCAGGAGCCTTTTGCATGCTTCTCCTCCTCTACTTCCCACACCAAGAATGAGCAAAAGAAGGGCTAAGCTCCTCTTTTTTGTATTTGTTGATAAATGGCTTAGGGATTATATGCCTCCTTCCCTCTGGATGTTTACACATAGCTTCATGGGGAGGACGCGGCCAATAATTAACACCAGCCTGAAAGATGAATAATATAAATAAGCAGGAGCACAGAGAGAAACTGGCTCCCATTGGGATCTTTTTCAGTACAGAAGGATTAAGGCAAGCACAGGTAAAGTAAATGGAAGTGGGAGGTGCAGGGAGATATACCCAGATCCTGCTTCCTTTTGGGGTGGTTTGAGTCCTTGAGTGGGTAGAGCTCAAAATGTGATTTGACACTTCTGGAACAATTTGCCTGTTTTTCAAATCAGGCCTAGATCACTTCAGCCTGAGTAGAGATATAAAGAAATTTCACCCTTGCCGTATGTGAACAGTTGAAAATAGGCTGCTGCTCTCAGGATTCTCAGCCCCAAATGGGAGATTTTATCTCCTGCACAAGAGTGAGAAAAGTCCTTCCTCTTCCGCACAGCACGATTTGCAAAGTTTGTGCAAAACATTTCCAAAGCATCTTTCATGTTTGAAAGAAGGCATATATAATCCATAGGTCCAAAAGGACAGGGTGATCACTAGGCGGAGAAGGGAACAGCAGAGAGGGAGAAAGAGAGAGGTACAGATAGGCAGCCAGTGGATGGACTTGCCTGCTGTTACCTCTGGTGTGGCATCCACTGGCAGCTTCAGCCCTATGCATAACCTGCATGTGGTCCTTCAGAGATTACCAACAAAAAGCTGTGGCCTTCTAGTTATTTATTTATTTATTTTTGACCAAGGGATAGTTGCAGCCAGGAGCCTCCCCACACATACCCCTTCTTTACTAGGGTATATCATCTGTCGATTGTCAGCATCTACTCATAGCTAGGATTGTGTTGTTCTTTGCCTCAAGACAAGCATTTCAAAGCAAGGTCAGAATGGGCTGTGTTGGACCTTTCCACACTATGAAAACATGACTTCCTTTCCTTTGGATCATTTGCTATGTTTTCAGTTGCCTGCCATAACCCCCAAGGCTGATACTTCACGTCCCTCTCGCTGCAGTTTGCGGCCCCACTGGAGACCAGTTTGAAGGAACGCAACCTCATGTCCTTGTGGGGTCAATCCGAGTTCAAAGGAACGTAACCTCACATCCTTGTGGGGTCAATCCGAGTTCACCCCAACCACGCCCCCTGAACTGCACTCCAAGAAGGGTGAGAGATTCCCGTCCTGGAGCCCGGGAATCTTTTCAATCCACTTCTCGATCCTTGTTGAAAACCGATTTCAACATGGAGGCAAGTTCACCTTGGCTCGAGGAAGGACGTGAAGTAACCACCTAAGTCTAAAAGAAGTGAAACAGGTATCTGTTCAAGTACCCAGAAACTCACCCCCCTTTTCCCCCTTTGAACAAACATAATTTCAAAAGCTACCCCCCCTTTCATAGTTTCATAAAGCAGGCACAGCTTCTGAGGTCCTAATAGATTAGAATGAAATGGCCATCTTTGTTTCCGATGCTTGAAGTAATTGCTCTGCATGTGGCAAATCCTGGCTCCATCAGGATTCTGCATCTGCGCCTTAAGGTCAAGGGAGTTTTCTTAGCAAATTCTTTTTGTGTACTTACCAGGATGGTTCTTCGTAAGAAGTAAGCCTTGGGCAGGTATGTGGGAAAGGGGGAAGACTCTTCTTTCCATAGTCACACCTTAGCAGCAACGAATTTAGTAGAGAAGCTTATATTTGTGCCTTATTTGCCTTGTTGATCAGTATAGAATCATAGAATTATAGAGTTGGAAGAGACCTCGTGGGCCATCGAGTCCAACCCCCTGCCAAGCAGGAACCCCTTCACAATATTTCCGACAGATGGCCATCCAGCCTCTGCTTAAATACCGTCAAAGAAGGAGACTCTACCACCCTCCGTGGCAGCATATTCCACTGCCGAACAGCTCTAACTGTCATGAAGTTCTTCCGAATGTTCAAATGGAATCTCTTTTCCTGTAGTTTGAAACCATTGCCCCGAGTCCTAGTCTCTGAAGCCATGGAGAACAAACCTGTTCCCTCTTCAATATGACATCCTTTCAGATACTTAAACATAGCTATCATATCCCCTCTCAGTCTTCTTTTTGATAGGCTAAACATTCCCAGTTCCCTAAGCCGTTCTTCATAAGACATCTCTTCCAGGCCTTCAACCATCCTAGTCGCCCTCCTCTGCACCCGCTCGAGGTTGTCAACATCCTTTTTAAACTGAGGCGCACAGAACTGGACACAGTACTCCAGGTGGGGTCTGACCAGAGCAGAATAGAGTGGCACTATCACCTCCCTTGATCTAGACACTATGGTTCTGTTGATGCAACCAAGAATCGCATTGGCTTTCTTGGCCGCCGCATCACACTGCTGGCTCATGTTCAATTTGTGGTCCACCAAGACCCCCAAATCCCTTTCACAGGTACTATTCTCTAGCCAAGTGTCCCCCATCTTATATCTGTGCAATTCATTCTTTCTACCTAGATGTAGCACCCTACATCTTTGTTAATCAGTATCCAGTTCTAGGCAAGCTGATGTGCCCCTAAAGCAGTCAGTGAAGAGGTGCTCTGTTTGCCTGGATTATAACATTTTTTTAAAAAAAACTCAGGTTCTAGATCAAAAAACACCAGTCAGCAAACTCACTGTAATTTGAACATGAAAGTTCATCAGAAGCATTTTACCTTAATTTTATGCAGGGATCCTTTTCTAAGGCCCTGAAAAGTGTCATGAGTAATCGAGAACAAGTGCAAAAAAAGTTGGGCCACATATCATATCTATTCTCTCTCCTTCACATACAGCAGGCATATCCAAACTTTGGCCCTCCAGATGTTTTGGACTGCAACTCCCACAGTCCTTTGTCAATGGCAATCAAAGCTTAGATTTCTGGGAGTGGTGGTCCAAAACAGCAGGAGGGCCGAAGTTTGGACATGCCTGACATACAGTTACATAAACACAGAGATACAGACACACAGACTCTCCCCCCCGTGTGTGTGTGTGTGTGTGTGTGTGTGCTTGTGTGTGTGTGTGTGTGTGAGAGAGAGAGAGAGAGAGAGATTTTGTATTATGTTCCACATGATTAAATTTAAGGAACACCCATGTCTGTCTCCTATACACTCCTTCTATTCATTGCATGCATGAATGTTCCATTCTCCCCAACCCCGAATTCTGAAACTGTCCATCAGTCACTGGTACCCTGTGAGACTGGCTGCAAGCTGCCCACAGAGAGCAATCACTTGCTCTTGCAAAGTGAGGTCGTCCTCATTTTGATGTTTTTCAGCCTTCTTATATGCCTGTTCATTTATTTAAATGATGTGCTTTTCGTCAAAAAAAGGCCCCATTAAAGATTCATGTTCCCTGTATGGCAGAAGGAAATAGCTCCTCTAAAAGTTCCCTTCTCTCTGCCACCCTCCACCTGGGCAGCTAGGCAGCCATCTGCTCCTCTCCTGCCCAGCCGCTGTTGGCCATGACTGCTGCCTCTTAGATCAGAGCAAAGGAGCTCTTGTTCCAAGATGACACCAGTAAGTTCCTGCATGCTGTCCATGGTCAACAAATCTATATGCCCAGCTTACCCTCATGGCTTCTGCAATTTGTCTAGCCCTGTAAGGCAACATACTTGCTGCTGAAGTTTGACACAACTGTTTCAGTCTGATTTAGCCCATTGCAGTAGCAAACTATCTTTCATATACATTCTTATATGTCCTTTCCTGTCCATTGCTTATTCTGAACCTCCCTTTGGAAGTTTTGTGGGCCTGGCTCAGCCTTAATGGGGCCAGTTCTTATATAACATTGAGTGCATGCATGGGTCTCTCAGCTGTGTATGTCTGGGTACCAACCATACATACCTAATGCATTCAGAGTAATTTGGGGCATGCAATATTATGTTCTCTCCGTAATGGATAACTCCAGGTGATCACTAGGGAATAAATATGCTTTCACTCATCAGGTGAGAGTTGAGAAGATTCATAGTGGCTGCCTAATCTTGTTGATGCTTTTCTGAGTATGACAAGATCAATACAAACAGTTGCAGAGAAATAGAATGTTACCTTTTTGTGCATATGAAAAGCAATGAGATAGTCTAGCAATGCTGTCTGAAATGTTATCTCAGGCCGGGCCAAGACTGTGGGTCAGATTTTAGTCATTTTCATAAGACATTTTAGGATCAGGTTATGCTCCTCAATACTACTTGCTGAGGAACATGAGATTATTGATGCAGAAATCATGTAAATAGTTATAATCATGAATTGAATTATGATGGCGTAAACACCACACCACATGAATGGCAGTTGGGGGTTGTGGTTCTATCTTGTAGTCTTCCCAGATGTTCTCACCATTCCCAGCTTTTGACAAGGAAGAAAATGGAAGAACCCTCCAAAAAAAAAATGAGAGTAAAGCTGTATTGCTTCACATACTCAGCCACAGAGGCAACACTGCTACTGTGGCCTAGGAACAGCTCTTCTCTATTTTTGGACATGGTTAGAGGAGCCATTAGTGTAACAGAAGGCCCATGGAAGGTCTAACGGGTTGGAGATGCGTTGACATGTCACTTAATGTTGAAGATTAATTGAGTCTACAGAAAGCTGCAGGGGAGAGAGGCGGATGGATGGCCATGGGCAGTACTCCATATGTCACGGCCAATCAGCACGCATGTTCCCAGTCTCCCTGGAGGGCTTTTGAATGAGATAACGTTCAGAAGGCGACATTCCACCCTGAGCAGCAAAAGGTTTACAAAGCTAATCATGACAGCTTTCGAGAAGGAAGGGTGCCCTGCATGGTTTTACGGAGAGACTCATAGTACCTTCCTTAACCCTTCCTCAAAAGTGACGACGTTAACCCACCCTGGAGCAAAACATTTAGCTGGGAATCACATGACCGTATAATATCCAGAGATCAAAGTAGGCTGCTGGCATCTGTAACTATTTCACTCGGTAGTGAACTAGAGAGTGCTAGCTAGCTAGCGCAGTGGCGGTGAAAACTACACATGTTGGACAATTTTTGAAAACAGATGGGATGCATAGGATCTATCTATGGAAGAGACAAAGTGGGTGATCCTGTAAAACCCATTGTCTGAAGCTCAACTGATCAGTGTATCTGCAAATCTCCTCTCTTTCATCCTAGGAAGGTTTAGTTTTGAATCCCAAGGGGCAATTGGAGAGTGGAGAGGGCATAAAGCATCTTGGTATTTGCTCTGATAACATAGGAGTTAGATTGCAGGTGTTGTATGCTGCTCTATTGTAAAGTTCCCCCCAAAGAAACCTGCAAATCATGGAAAGTAAGAGTGAAAGGAAACCAGTTCCTTTCAGGCAAATTTTACTGAAAGCCTAGATGTCACAGAGGTTTTCTGCCTACCAGGAAAGTAGTATTTGCTGGAGCAGTTTAGCAGATTGTGCTACATACTCCAAGAACTTAAATAGGGTAGACATGAAAGGAATAAGGTTCATGGTGACATGAAAGGAATAAGGTTCAAGAGGTTCAGCTCGGTCTCAGTGTAGTGTTGTTTTCTAGTTGCCTGAGGGTGCCTCAAGAAAAAGTTCAGCTCCTCATTAGGCTTTCCCTTTTGCATTAGCATCATTCAATCCATCACTTCCTCATTTTATGCCCAGTACTCTTGGACCAGCATGGCACTTCTTATGGTCTTATGTTCTCATCCTGTCCCTTTCTCTTGGTCTTGCTTTTATGAATGCACCTGGTGAGAGTTCTCCTCTGGAACCACTTACATGCTAGAGAAAGCATGCAGACAATCAGAAATTGAGTCCTTCTCTCTCTTTCCTTTACACTTTTCAAGACTATGCCGTTCCCATTCCGGGTGTGAGGGCTGGATACAGGAATAACCTGTGGTTGTTTCTGGATCCAGGACTCCTACATCACTGGGTGGAAAATAATCTTGTCATAAAGATTTTGACTGAAGCACTGACATGTCAACAAGGGGTGTGTGCGGTGCTGGTGGTGCTGTCATGTGGGTTTGGTTTCAGAGCCTTCTAATGGAGTTTGATAGGATGTCTCTCGGGTTCTGCATAAAGTGAGAGAGGGAGAAAAGGAGGTCAGTCCATTCATCAGTTAATTACCGAGTCCAAGATGCCCAAGTAGCAAGATTAGATTATTAAGCATTAACAAAATGATGCATACCTTGATTTTAGTGAATAGGAAACATATAAGAAAAGGAAAATAGAGTTTCCATTTCAGTTGCCGACAAACAGCAGTTCCATTCTAAAAGAAGAGCGGCACGGAGCAATTTGAAAATGAATACTGTTCATGGTTTTAAAACTATCAAATATACAAGGTTCATCTATTTATAACTCTACCCAAGTAGCTGTTCCTTGTGAATCTCTCCCTGGTAGGCTCTGGGCCCCTGGGTGGGTGGGGGAAGTGTGAGAAGCCTTTATAATATATTGATTGCCTGTGTACTGCGCTGTCCTTAGGGGGAAGTGTCTAGCCTTTAACTAATAATTTTTATTCAGAGGCAGCAGCTGTCATTGCTAATGCTGTGCACAGCCACATAAATGTCTGACCCTTCTGCGAATTTCATTAAACAGGTTTTGTCTCCTTAAGCAGGCCTGTGAGTGAATTAAATATTAACTCTCATTATTTAATATTTATATTGCAGTAGTGTTTAGGGGCTGCCGTTGACACCAGGGAGTTTAGCCGTTCAAGCTGACTTGCTGTAGTCTGGGCAAATCACACAATAGTCAGTTTCCACCATGCTGCTGATAGGAATCAGGGGCTCCATGACAGAATCTATACGTTTCAGCCGAGACCAAGAACTCACTCCGATCAGTTTTAGACCAGCAGAGGAAACTCTGTTTTGCAGACCTGTTTCCAGCCCATGGAAAGCTAGAATATCCACTCCCTTCCAATGTGTTCCTTCCACCTGGCAAGTGAAATGAGGATTCCCCTTTATCTCTGGTCAGTGACAGGAGTTCAGAGCAGAGAGCCCCCTGTACCGGGGATTGAAGTGAGGACTCAGCCAGGACTCTGGGAGAGGGGAAGTAAAGCTGGACAATATTTAATCATTTAGGAGCCCATATACACCAACATCAAAGGGCACGGCTTTCAAACACTACTGGGAACTGAGTCACCGTTTCCAGCTTCATGTATTCTCCATTGCTCACTCCATTGCTTTCTGAATAGAACAGTAGGAACATGGTCAGACTACATGTGAATTCCCCGTGACAACTTTCTACATGTTTTCTACATTCTACATTTGCTCCTCTCCTATTGCTGCTGCTGTTGACATAGCATCCTCTTGGGAAGAGCAGAGTTTGATATAAAGACCACAACACAGCTAGATGTTTTTGGATGACTGGACAAGGTATTTGCAGTCTTTTGTATTCAGAGCAGAAGAGCAAAGCAGGTTGTGGTCACTTCTGGGAAATGATTACAACAAGCTAGTAAGCCTCAAATTAAATCAAAAGTCTCTTCCTCGAACCTTCTGCAGTATCAAATATTGGGAAGAATACATGCCTTTCCACACAGAAAGGTCCCTTTTGCTTCACTGGAAGTCTATTGTGATGAAAATCTACTGCACGGAGTGTGTAAGTAGCCCTTACCTCCATCCACTTCCGTTCGCAGAGGAAAAAATAATGAACTTACTTGTTATATTAATTATGGCTTTATGCATGTATTTATTATATGTCACAGTGTCTGCATTTTTATAGGCATGATACTCTGCACACCCTCTTCAATTAATAATAATTCTAAAATAATAACGATCATTTATATATAGCATCTCCTTCTCCACCACTGGAGCGTTAAGTGCTTTTACACAGTACAATAAATCACTTTCAGATACAAATTATAACACATTTTTAACAGGAAAGGGGAGGAAGATATGGGCCAAGGATGTCTTCAATTATACTGCCAATCGGTTCTGGAGAATAAACACAATGCATTGCTTTGATCAGAGAGAGGGCTGGTAGGCACCTTTGGAATTTGAAAAACATGTCACGATTATACCCACAAAACAACTGATAGGGTAGCTGACATAATGATTAGCGGGAAAGGGAAGAGAGAAAGATGAGTGCCTATCAATGTTTCTATTGATCACCAGTACCATGCAGGTAATTGGAATTTTGGCCCATGGGCCTTTGGCAGGGTTTTCAGTCTCCTACTTCAATGGCTATCTTACAGCAGTCTCCATGCCCTCCAGTACAATGCTGTACAGTCATCTTAACATGAGCTCCACATACTTACCAACTTTTATAAATGGAATGATTTCTCCAGTAACTAACCTGGGGGCAATGATGAGAGACAGTGTTACCATGTTTTGGCTTGGCTACAGTCACAACCCTGGTTACAGTAACAACCAAGCAGTTATGTTGGAGAAGCAGGATTATAGACGAGCAAAGGATCTAAAGAGGGGCAGATAATCAGTAGGCTGAGTTTCCAAGACATGGTCCCAAATATAGCTGAAATCCTAGAAAGCCAGAAGTGTCACATAACAAAAACATTAAAAATACAAAGTAGTTGCAATATATTAACTCCCTACTTTCCTTCTATGCAGAGATACTAACTTCTGCATTTTGATCAACTGCTGTCCATATATGTATTAGGGGTATGATAGCTCAGTGGATTATAAGGCTTCTGAAAACTTGGTTGCAAATCGGCAGCTCAGTGGTTCGAATCCCAGGTGCCATGCAGTGGAGTGAGCTCCTGCTGTTAACCCCAGTTCCTGCCAATGTAGCAGTTCAAGAGCACATACATGCAAGTAGATAAATAGGTACCACCATAAAAAGCGGGAAGGTAAAACAGTGTTTCCTTGCAGCCATGCTGACCATGTGGCCACGGACTTGCACAACACTGGCTCTTTGGCTTGAGTACGGAGATGAGCACCGCCCCTAGAGTCGGACACGACTAGCACGCATGTGCAGTGGGAGCCTTCACCTTTACCTATGCATTTTGGAATAATATTATTAATGCTTTGAGGGAATTTTATAAAGCATTAAAGTACTTAGCAGCACAGCTTGAGAAAACCTGAAAAAGTCTTTTGGAAATAATGTTTTTAGAAAAATGTTGGTCAGATTTAACATTGGGAAATGAGTTGCTCTCCTGGTCTTAAAAACCCCAGAGAGTCTTGAAGCTGAACATGGTTTATCTGAGGCAGATTCTAGAGAAGGTCCACAATAATCCATGCCGAATAAAGCTTGTTATTTTTTTCCAAGTGCCACAAGCCTCAACTGTTGCTTTCACTGTCACAGGTGAGCAAGAGTTACCTGCCACCAAAAATCTCCTTACATTGTTTGCATCCGATGCCTCCTTCCGTGTCCCCCCTTTCTTTGGCATTTCAAATACTTCTCTGTGGTGCAGGCAAAAAAGGAGACTACAGACTGAAATAAGTATGAGAACTTGCTTGCTTGTTTAGAGTATTTAGACTCTAACTCTTCAATCATTAAGGGACCCCCTCCCTCCAAGAGCAATTTACAAATGCATTATTTTAAAAAAATTAAGCACTGTAAAGAAATATAATGCACTTGGCTTTTCTGAGAATTCGGGAAACATGAGAGAGACCCTTAATCTGATGCCAGAATCCTCATCAAGACCCTGTTGTTTGTGCCATTGCCATTCTGTGCTTTGCTCATCTTCAAAATCACAGATCTAGAAGAGACAAGAAACATCGGGCTGAAAGTATTTTCCAGCACAGGAATGGGATGTTCAAACTTTTATAACTACCATGCCCCCCCCCTTTAAAAAAAGAAACATGTGCCAGCTCTAACAATAGATTGAGCAGCTCATGGCGCAGTGGTTAAATGCCTGTACTGCAGCTAAAACTGTGCTCACGACCTGGGGGTTCAATCCCAGGTAGCAGACTCATGGTTGACTCATCCTTCCATCCTTCCGAGGTCGGTAAAATGAGTACCCAGCTTGCTGGGGGGGGGGGGGCATTGTGTAGCCTGCATACTGTAATTAAAACTGTAAACCGCCCAGAGACTACTTGAAGTGGTATGGGGTGGTATATAAGCAGAAGACTTTTTTTTTTTTTGCTTTTGCTTAGATTGATGTCATTGCTGTGCCTAACATGTTAGTGTATTTGCCTTCTTTCCACCCTCGTCTTGCTGCATTAAACAGCAGTCCTTGACTATCCACAATGCTGCCCAGTTCTGTTTCTGAGGAAGGCTACAAAAACAAATGGAAAGTTTAAATGCTTGCAAATAGCTTAAACCATAAGCCACAACATACTCTTCTTGCCTGATGTGCCACTTGCTGTTGCTTTTATCCAATCCGTGTTCTGTTCTGTCCTTCCAGAGTTCTTATTCTTGCTCCTCTCTAGCCTAAATCATTGGGTCATCAGCAGTATTTGCCACCTCATTGCTCACACCTCTCCCAGACTATTAATAAATATCCTTGACATTGTTTCTCAGCTTGAGCAAAATGCACACATTTGAGGAGCGCAAGACACATTTTTCTGATGGTTACAAGAAGGACTTTCTATGCATGTTATTTCTACTGACAGAGATGGGTACGTGTACCACAAAGGTCAGCTAAAAAGGCAATTCTTTCACTGGACAAAATGAGTTTGTCCTTGAATGGTAGCTTTCAAAGTTTATTCAGTGGAATGCTCTCCAGTCTTACTCCTCTGCTGATGAAAGGCTATATATGTTCCTGAGGAATCAGATGCATGTGTTAGGGAGGAGGCATACTGAATCGCCTGCCAGCAACTTAGACATTTACAAGGGCTTTAGCTCCACGTCTGGTGTCTTATTTAACACAAAGAACCTCCTCTGTGGCTTGCAACCATAGGATGAAGCTCAGACTTAAAACTCTCTGAGAAGCCTAGGAAAATGGCGTTGGAAAGAAAAACAGGAACAGGAGAGAAGACAGTTCCATTTGTATGAGACAAGAAGTGACTGGCAGGCTCTCTTACACATCTTGTTAGCAGACAGGATTATCTTGTTTATCACCCAACTGAAGAGCAATTAGCAAGTTTTCATGAAACCTGGGGTCCCCTGGATCAAGGGTTAGAGATATTCATTCTATTGCCTTGACAATGCCCTGTGGAGGAGCGCAAAAATGTAGTGTGCTTCCGTTGACACAGGTGGTTCCTATTATTTAATTCTGAGATGTCCCTGGAACCTCATACAAATGCTGCATATATAGATTCTGCTCCCGTTCATCATTTCATGCTTTTGTTTGTGACTTCATCCAGTTTGGGGGTCTCTGTTAAAGCTGTTGCCAATAGGTGATTAGGAAATTATTAATTCTTGCAAAGGTCTGACTCCTAAGCAATTTTATTACCTGGCATCTTTCTTTGTGTGGTTGTGCTCACACCCTGCCCCACAAAAGAGCAACACTGGATAACATAATACCTAACCTATCAGGACAAATACACAGCCTTGGAATGATAGGTTTGATCATAAATAGTTGGTATATTGGGCTTTGGCTGGAGAAATCTGAAGCTTCAGAGGAAAGAACAGAGGTGGCCACAACATGTCCCCAGCAGCATAAGACCACTAGGTCAAAATATTTCCATGAATCTCTTTTTCCAGGGGAGAGGGCTTTCTTATAAGGGCAAGAAACCAATTCTAGAAGTTTAGATCTTGTCAGCAACATTTTTTTTCTGAAGCCAGTATTCTGATGAGCCTCGGGGAGCAGCGGTTAAACTGCTGTACTGAAGCTGTAACTGTGCTCACAAACTGGGGTTCAATCTCAGGTATCTGGCTCATGGTTGGCTCAGCCGTCTACCCTTCTGAGGTCAATAAAATGACTACCCAGCTTTGGGGGGGGGTTGCAATGTGTAATCTGCATAAATAAATTGTAAACCACCCAGAGAGTGCTTTAAGTGCTATAGGGTGGTATAGAAGCCCCATGGCTTGTGGGGAGGGGGAGAGAAGGCAAAGCCGAGTGAGAAGGGGGCTGGCGGAAAACTCACCCACCCGGGCGGACCCCGGAGGGTGGGGAGTGGGGGAATGTCGTCGCCCATGGGCCCGCCGCTCCTCCGCCTTTGGGGTTCGGCGCGGAACCGCTTTGCTGCAGCAGGTGGAAGGGAGGGGAAAGGGTGTGTGTGTGTGTGTGTGTGTGTGTGTGTGTGTGTGTCTAGGACCCAGTCTGTTCAATTGCTAAGCCTTGTTGTCAATGGTTAGGCCAAGCAATAAGTTAGCCAGTTAACACCTTGATGATAAGTGTGGTAATTAATGTTACTTGACACACACATGTCTGCTAAGCAATTTACTACATCTGAAGAGAGAGAGAGAGAATTTATGTATTGTTTCTAGCTCACTCCAAAGATTGTTGCATTACATTATTAAAATAAAATAATACACAAATTGTTACATCAAAACTGTCTGCAACATCCTAATTCTAGAATTTATACCACTTCACACCGAGGGACTCAAACTTCTTATTAAAGACATCCTTTTATTTTACTTGGATTAAGAAGGAATGTTCTAAACTAGGGTATATTTCCCAAGCCCCCGAGTATCCTTAAAGCTCTCCAGTATTTCAAGATTCCTTGCCAAAATGCCCAAGTAAAGAAAATGTAACTGAATGTGTGTTATGTTAATTACAGCAATTCACAAGTCTATAAATCATAGGCTCACAGAATGATTGGGTTGGAAGGGGCCCTTGCAAGGCAATTGAGTCCAGTCCTCTGCTCCCATGCAGGAATACAAATCAAAGGCTATCTGACAGATGGTTGGACAATTTTCTCTTGAATACTTCCAGCACTGGACTGTGCTGACCATCTCCTGAGGTCACTGCTTCATCTCTCGTACTGTCCTAACAGTTAGGAAGTTTTTTCCTGATTGATTGATTGATATTCAACCCAATTCTGGCTTCCTGTAACTTGAGCCCATTGTTGCACGTCCTGCATTCTGGGATGATTGTGAACAGATCCTAACCTGCTCCTCCTCTGTGTACTAGACTCTCAAGTATTTGAAAAGGACTATCATGTCTCCCCTCAGTCTTATTTTCTCAAGACCAATTACCGAATGCCCACCTCTTTCAGTCATTCCTCATAAGGTTTTATTTTCCCTGGAAATGCAGCAGAATTCCTAGAGCACATGCCTTGGAACTGACCAGGAATGAGTGCCAGGCTTGGAGGCCCAAGTGAGTTTTGAACCAGTGCCAATGGCTTTTCTGGAAAAGATTCCAGTTCTTAGACCTGCTGCCCTTTTGTGGCTCTAAACAGCTTGAAATTGCAAATATATCTTCTATTCCAATGGATCTTAACTAACAGACTTTAACTCTATGTTGGATTCCTGCTTCTCAGGTCATACATCTTCTCAGTAGTCACTTCCCCGCCTTAAACAAAAGCATGGCCCAGTCATTGCAGGACTCTGTGGGTGCTGCAGGAGGAGAAACTTTATTTTTATTTTATTTTATTTTTGCCCTAGAAATGGCTTAAAGGTTTGAGGATACCACAACCATTTCCAGTTGTTGTCAGTCCTCACTGACTTAGCACAAAATTTGTATGTATGTTGTGTTTGTTCAGCATTGGCATGGAAGAAAGTAAGGAGCAAGGAACAACCACCGGAGAGAGTGTGAATGGGTGCAAGCAGATGGACTCATTGAACCATTTAATTAAAGGCAAGTGAAACATTGGTGATGTGTGTACCTTCTTGGTGCACACATCCTGCTTAGGAAAGCCAAGCCTTTGGCCGGGGGGGGCAGGGGGGAATCCTCCTTGTGGCTGGCTGTTTTGGCAAGCCTCAGCAGTAGTATAAGCCTAGAAAACCTCCTGCAGTGTTGCATGTAAGGACACATGGGGTGTACACCCTATTGGAAATGATAGCAACTCTTGAAGCTGTTGAATGAATTTCAGAAGCATTTCTGGACACCTTCCAACTTTTGCCTGCCCTGCCTCTGTGATATCACAAGGACTTAACACCTCTATGACATCACATAGACCTAGCTCCTGGTCCCATGGTTTGCTTTGCTGAAAAAGCAAGCATTAAAATATTGCTGATCTGATAAGTTACTGTCTGTTGGTCTTCAGACTGTAATTTCTGCAGGTAAAGACATCAGCTTCAGGGACAACCTGGTGATGGACACAATTCTTAGATTTAGACCAGTGGTTCTCAACCTGTGCATCCCCATATGTTCCTGGACAGCAACTCCCAGAAGTCTTCATCACTAGATGAGCTGGCCAGGATTTCTGGGAGTTGCAGTCCAGGAACATCTGGGGACCCACAGGTTGAGAACCACTGGTTGACACTGATATATAGTTGTTCATAGACCAGGTGCTAGGCACTTGCCACAATGGGGCAAACACTAGGGCCCCATATTTGCTGTTGGGCTGTAGGACTTCCACTGCCATTTATCACAAACAGTGCTCTGGTACATAATAGGCAGAGAGGCTGGGAGCTCTGTTCGGCAACGACTGCTAGGAGAAAGAAACAACTTAACCTGCTATATGGGATCTAGAGGCCAGAATCTATCCCCTTGCCCCAATACCTGCACAGCAGAAGGAGAGGAGTTGCTAGTGAGAAGGTCACCACTTGTCTCCCCCAACATCTCTCTTTTGCAGAACACCACCAAAGTGTGGCACAATGGTGGCCACCCCAGCTAGGTCCCACCTTTTTGATTTCCCCATAGTCAAAACAAAGGTGCAGCAAAGCTGGCTTGGCCAGCAAGGTGCTTCCCCCCTCTCTCTTCCACACTGACAGCAGTCATCCATCCTTGGGGGAGTGAGGCAACAAGGTGGAGGAAAAGGGCAACAGCCACCAGTGGAGGTACATGCATGTTTCTCCGCACTGTGCTGTTGTGTGAGGAAGAAGAGGGGGAAGCAAGGCTGTAATCTTCCAGTCTTGCTCCCAGTTTATGCACTAAGGATGGATGAGCCTGTCTGCTTTTTTTTATCCCTCTTTCTTCTATGCCCATTTCATGTCTATTCCCCAGAAGCCTCTTCTGCTGAATTTTTGCTTCTGTTTGCATAAATGAGAAAAACACAGACACCTAGGGACACCAAACCTGTAGGGAGTCTTCTTTCAACTCTCCTTGACAATCACTCCAAGAATAGTGAAGATTGGGTTACTAACATCTGAGTTGTACACCTCCAAAGTGGAGGGGCCTAGGAAAGTGCTCTTTAGTACATGACTTGGGGAGAACCCAATCTTCACTACAGGGATTGTAGAGGAGGATCAGGGGACACTTCCCTTCAGTTTTGGCATGTCTAGGTTCCTTTGGAGCCATTTTACAGCCCAATGAATTGACAAATCAAAATCGCTTTAAAATTGTCAGATTGTATTTGTTGGCAGTTCTCAATTTGTACAGATAAGAATCGATGAATTAGTGATTTTTGAATAAATTTTCAATTAGCTTTTAAATTTGTGCTCATCTCTAATTAAAACAAATGGTAATAATAGATTATGTATAATGTATTCCCTGGCAGAGGTATTAGGTTTAGGAGATGAGGTTTTTCAAAATGAATGTTCTGCCAACAACAGATAAAACAATTAGAGAGGAGTATGGCTACAAACAACTGCCATTATATTTAAACACTTATCTATAGTAAATTACCAAAATTTCACTTTATGCACTTACAACTGCACTTCTCACTTTATGCCCTTAGGCACCTGCTTCCCTTCTTACCTTTCCTTTTTATTCATTATATCTCATTTTTTTCCTTTGTGGGGCTCCAGGATGCATAGATATTCTATCTCTATTTATCCTCACAACCATTAACTGAAGTAAGTTTAGCTGGGAGCTGATTGATTGATTGATTGATTGATTGAGAGCCTCCTGGCACAGTGGTTAAACAGCTGTACTGCAGCTATAACTCTGCTCATGACCTGGGGTTCAATCCCTCTGAGATCCCTCTGACCTGGGGTTCAATCCCTCTGAGATCAGTAAAATGAGTGCCCAGTTCACTGGTGGTGGCAGGGGCAATGTGTATCCTGCATAAATAAATTGTAAACTCCCCATAGAATGCTTTAAGTGTTATGGGGCTATACATAAGCAGAATATTTTTGATTGATTGATTGATTGATTGATTGATTGATTGATTGAATGAATGAATGAATGAATGAGCAGACAAAATAAATAATTCAACACCCAAGCCCCTGGAATAAGTTTTGAGGCTGAATAGGGACACCCTGGTCCCACAAGTACAACACTTTGGCCTCTAAAAACAAGCCCTCTGCATTCTCTTCCTAATTGCTCTTCTGAATAATTTCCTTAGAGTTCCAAAAGTCATGTGTCCTATCTCTTTCCCCTTCCTGTCCATTTCCTAGCCCAGATGTAAAAAAAAGCCTCTGGTCTGTAATTGCTGGCTTCACCCACAATATCTTTTTTTAACAGCAGATCATTGCAGTGGGCTACCCTCCCATGTACTTGGTGAAGTGGCTGCTTTAAATGATAAATTACACCTTTCTGTGAGCAGCCCTGCCACCTTGCTCCTGAACACCTCCCAGACCTCCTATGATAAATACCATTTGGCCTTGGAGATTTATGAACAAGATACTAAGCTTGTGGCTGGAAAGGCAGCTCCCCTTCAGGGTTGCCAAGAAGAGTGGCGAGCCTCCCCGTTTTTCCATAAGACGAGAGCAGCAGCTAGCGTCTAAAAAAGGCCTGTGTGTGCAAGGCCTGATGAAATCCCATTTGGCTGTTTCAGTGCGTTCCAACTGGAGAAGGAAAAGTGATACAATTCTCCCTTTCCTTCTTTCCTGCAGCGGCCACAGCCGCGGCCACTCTGCCACAGCGGCTGACCATCTTTTTGCCCATTTCAGATCATTCAGACTGACTTTTATTTATAGCTTCTCACTTTGCAGGAGGGCAGCTAGTTAGGGATGGCTTTCATGAACGCACAAACTGAAAGCATCCAGAGCAGCAGGTATTTGGCCTCTCCGAATGAAACCAGGTCACGCCGTCTAAAAAAGTAGCCTGGGAAGCAGGAAAACAAGCTGTTCGTTCTTTCTCCCTTTGTCAGAAGCTGGTTTTCTTACCCAAAATAGATTCTATCCCTTCTGTGTGCTGCAGATATAGATCAAGCCAGTGCAGTTAAAGAAGGCTTACAAATGGGATTCAAGAGGATATTAAAATTGGTCACACAGTACCATAAATTTTGCTAGTGCATTTTATATGTATACTTCTTCTAGATGAACTGCCTGTCAACTGCTTCTTTGCATATGTTGCCAGATTCCCCACTGCTGCCAGATATTAAGGATAAAAAATATAAAAATTCCATCCAAAGCACACACACACACACACACACACACACACACACACACACACACACACACACACACACACAGCCTGACTTGACTTGCATAGCACTCCATTATGTAGCTCTCAGAGAGGAGCAAAGCAAATGTGATCTCTTTATTTATATAGTTTCAAGGCAAAGTGTCGTGGCCGTCACAAGTTTGACTGATTGCCGCTGGTGATCTTAATGCCGGCAGTGTGCTTTGAGATCCCTAACCCATGATGGAAGTGTAAGGGTGCCAGGACCCTGTCTGTCACAGAACCTGAATCTGAGGGGTTGAATGGTGAAGAGCTGCTGGAGGAGCCTTGACGCTCAACTCAGCAGGCAGCTGGGTCTGATGACTCAGCTGAAAGCATATCTCCTCCTCCTAGAAGGGCCATGAGCAGGATTCTGCAAAGACGTGTTACCAGGAGAGCTATGGAAAGGTTCTTTGATGCTAGACAGGGAATCAGGACGGGAAGCACTGAGTACTAGCAGGAGCCTTTCCAGAAGTAAGGGTGTGTTCCCTGTTTTGGGATAAAGCTGGCAAGCTTATCTTGAGCTCTCTGTGGGAGCAATGCGTCATTTGAACTTGCAACCACGTTCCTGTCTGTGACCTTGGCTCTGTTTCCTGACTTCGGACCGGCTTCCTGAACAACGGCTTTATCTGTTCCCTTGGGTTTGGCAGCTGGTTTCTGTGAGATATTCTGGCTTTGACTTGGACTGGTAATTGCTGGGAGTTGGATTCTGTTATTTATCTGGCTTTCCACTAAAGACCTTGGCAAAGAACTGAACTCTGCTTGTGTGTGTGTTCTGTGTGTGGGGCTTGACAAAGGGTCTGTTAGAGAGTGCAGAATGCTGGCCTTGGAAATTAGTTGTGGTATGTTTGTCTTGCCACAGATGAATCCAAAGGGATGGTTGTTGTGTAATGTCATTTCCACTCATTGGCAACAGCGCACAGCACATGTGCCCCCTGCTGTCTTCGACTAATTTTAACGGTTAGCTTTTATTCTAATAGTGTGCCAAACAAAAATAGCAACTAGCATAACACCATTTGCTGGAAACATTACAGCACATCACAGATGTGAATTAAGACTCCCCCCATGCTGTACAGAGAAATGTGGACATAGGCAGTCCATCAAATGATACTTATTCTTGGGAAACAGCTTTGTGATTCAGTCACTGTAGCCTGATCCCATGAATGCTCATTGAGATACAAGTCTCACTGAACTTTGTCCCACATAAGTACGTGTGCAAAGTTATAAATTTAAGTCTTACTGAACTGATTTTGGCTGAAGCCTGAAGCCTGCTTTTGTTGGAACATAAAACCATGGCCTGGAAATGTTTTGATTCACAGAGCAGAAGGTGCTACATTTTTGTCAGTCACCTTGTTAACTTTGCAACTGAAAGTCTTTTCAGCTTCATGGTAAATGCCATTTATTCTTGGGTCCTTGGTCATTTAGAACTGCAGGAATAAACTGGATGTATTGGGAAAGGCACTCAAGAAAGAGTGATCTGCTACAGGGTTACCAGGTCATCTAGGATGAGGAACTACTGGCTTCACATGAGTACACAGACTACCTATAGAAAATGTGGTGCACATAATTAACAACCCTACATACAGTACTAGAGATGGGCACGAAATGAACATTTTTTGTTTCTGTTATTCGTTATTCGTTATGTTACGTAATGAAACGAATAATGAAAATTGTGATGAAACTGGAACGAAACGAACAGAACCAAGAAAATTGGGTTCGTTACGTTTCGTTTTCATTAATGGTGACGTGCAATGAAATGAGCTGTTTTAAATGTTAAAAAACGCCCTGGGCATCCATAAAAACGCAGCAATAATTATTTATACTGTCTGATTATACCTACCGGGGGGGGTCCTTAAAACGTGCATTTATGTCTTTTCTCAGATCGCTGTATTTTTTTCCTTTAAGGGGAGTTAGGGGACATCGACCCAAAATGGCTCCCAGATGCCTAATATTGATTTCTTGGGTATTAAAACGCCCTGGACATCCATAAAAATGCAGCGATAGTGCGATACTTATTTGAAATTATTACCTACCAGGGGGTTGGGGTCCTTAAAATGTTTGTTTTTGTCTTCTCCCATCACGATGTATTTTTCTTTTCCCTTTAAGGATGACAAAATGGATGTCACCACCACAAAATGGAGGCAAGCCATGTGATGGGATCATGTTCAACCAATAGCATGCCCAGGTTGCAGACTAGGCAGGTCTGGCAGCCAAAGAGGGCATAAAAAGCTCTGGCAGCCCCCGTCCTCCTTGCACTCTCTGGCGGGAGTTAGGGTGGGATTGCTGTCTCTGCGACTCTAGCTTCAGTCCTGCAGCCTCCCTGTGTGCATGCATGCGTACCTCTCAGTGAGTACCCTCCCCTGCCCTGCAGTAATTCACGAAAAATGGAAACGAACTGAAACGGACCTCTCAACGAAAAACCGAAATTCCATTTTTTTAAATTCGTGCCCATCTCTACTACATACAATCAAGCAGATGAACAAATTTATTTGTGCACTAGTTACTTTTGTGAATTTATTTCCAGGACTACAATAGTCTAGCTGCCACATAAAAATATGAAGATCTCCTTAGCATTTGTAGCTGCCATCTTGAAAACAGGAAGCAGCCTTATACTCAGTTAGAACTTTGGCCCATTTATTCAACTCGTGTCACCATCACTCACAAGTGCAGAGTTGTTCCAGTGCCACCTGGAGATGCCAGAGACTGCAAGTGTGATCTTCGGCATTTAAAAAAAAATGTTCTCTGACACCAAATGACTGCCCCTTTCCTATATTAAATAAGTATCAGCAGCTTGTACCCCTAGACAGTTTCCCATCCATGTGCTAATCAACAGGTCCAACCCTTTTTAGATTCCAAGATCAGATGTATTCATGCATGTGTAGTATTGTATAACCATAGGTGTTGATGACCTTCTCTTCAAGATGTCTCTAAATATTCATCTCATAGCTACTGAGTATTTACAAACAGGGGTAGTCAATTTCCAGAGGTCTCAAGAGACCACATGCAGCCTCCCTTGTGCCTTGGAGGGTTTTATCTCCTCCTATTACCTTGTCCACTTTGTTTTACTTAGGGGGGAAATGTTTCCTACCTTTAAAAAAATCCTTGCTCCTCCAGTGGCCAGAAAATGTTTTTTTTTTAATGTTCATTGGGAGAGGGGAGGGCCCCCAGAAATTCTGAATAGTCTTCAAAACATGGTAAAATTGCCCCCATGACCCCTAAAGGGTACCAGAGGACTTTTAAAGCTAAACAAACAAATGTACAAATACCAATAATTTAAAAAACAAAAAACAAAGTCTGATGGGTGTTGAACAACTGGGGTGCCCAGTGTGCTGGCACTTCACTTCTGTCCCTAGGTAATTTATTTGCACCAGATATTTAACCCCCAGGGTGCATGTTACCCACCTTGGCTTTACAACAAGTCCCATTGGATCACTAATCTTGATAAGACTTAGATAGCAAAGGCTGCAGCTCTCGTGCTGAATGCCTTTCTTCTGTTGACTGTGACGCTGTGGTTTCGCATTGGTTATTGCGCTCTTACATGTAAGCCTTTGTTCCTTTGTTTATGTCTTGTGTTTGTCCTTGTCTTTGAATCCCATTTGATACAACATCTCAAAGCAATTTCAGACTAAAACAATACAAAACACTTTTAGAGACCATTTTAAAGGGATACAATGGCACTGTAATCTCTAGCATGAAGCTGCTTGTCATCCCGTGTCAGGTTTAGCTTTTCTCAACTTTGGTGTGTGACAAGTCCGATGGGCCTGAATTCTGTCTTCCACAGAGCCTCCAATTATTCCTCCACACCATCCATTTACTGGTGTGTTTTTTTAATCTCTACTAGCTCTGAGATAAAGGAGCAAAAATCGGTTAGGTAATATTGGTTAGGAAAAGCCCTTCCTTTTCATAACTCGGAGGTGTTTGTCTTGGATGTGGGTGTTTGCTTCTTACTACTGTACTTAACGGGTCGGGTCGCTGTGCCCCATTTCATGCTGCCTCGCACTCAGCCCCAGAAGGTGCGAGTGACTCCTCCTTTGTCCCCAATTGCCCCCACAGAGTGTAATAGGCATGGGCTTCCCTCCCCTGCTGTCTCCTTGGCAGTTAAATTACACAGCCGCCTCCTGCATTGCTACTAATTGTGCTCCCTCTTAGGGCTGAAGCCTGTAATTTTCAGCATGGAGGAAAATGGCATTTCACACTTCCTGAGGAGAGAGGCGGAAACAATGTTGGCCAGGTATGAGACTAGAGACACAAAAATCTAGAACCTTTTGGCAAGGAAAACTCACCCTTCGGAGTCAAGCCCCTCTTTCTGGAACAAAACCTTTCCTACTCCAGAACAAACATCCCCCATGTTGCCAAGGTTACCTATGGAAGCTATACTGGGGGGGCGGGGGTTGGTTGGTTGGTTGGTTGGTTGTTGTTTCTTTGTTGTTTTGCTTAAGAGTTGTGTTGGCTCCCTGTTTGTCATTCCAAAACCACAGTTGAGCACAAACCTGCCACTGCCGCAGATTTAGTCTGCCACATGTTTCATTCCACACAGAAGGTGCCGAATAAATATGGATTCTGCCTGAGCTACTTATAGATCAGGAACTATGAAGAATGACTGCAGTGCTTGTTCTCCCTTTCTGTGGCCTCTCCTCTTTCTGTGGCCTGAAAATTGAAGATTCTTTTAGATTATGGAACCTTCATCAGCAGATTCAAACCAACTGATACCTTGAAATGAACTTTCTCCCAATTGACAGCAATAATTTCTCCTTTGGAGATAAACAAAGTGGTTAGGAGGATGTACATGTTTGGTTCAATGGGCCTACTCTATTGTGAGTTACTATGATACGGAACAGATTTTAGCCACTTAGTCAAATCTTGGTGAAACTATGCAAAGGGTTGGAATTCAGACACAGAGAGCAAACAGCCTTTCCTAGAAGGATCAGTGGCTAGGAAATTATTTTATAAAGTTGTTTTTGTTGTTGCTGGAGGGTTTTTGTTTGTTTAGTAATAAAAATGATTGACAACCATTGGAAATAATATTATCCATGCAATCACATGGGCAAGAATAAATTCATCTCTGTGAATAATCCTATCCACTCCTATGCATTCTATTCAACTTAAAAGATAGTGGCCCATTCTTTCTAGGACAAAGTCAAATTTCTAAGTTAAGCAAATATAAATTTGGTTTGAATTGTGTTCTTTACATATAAAGGTTGGCTGATTCCCCGTCATTCTCAAAATATCAACAAAGGGTACCAGTTTTTAATGAAATTACTGTACCTTCTTTTATTTCCCCTCTGAGGTATCTAATATAATTAGTCAATCTTCCCATCAGTACTAGGACCCATATCCTATCCAGATACTGTACCTTTGAAAAGAAGGTTCTTGAGCATTTATCCTAGCTTGGGCAATTTTAATTATTTCTTAAAGCAGTTAGTTACAGTTAAAGCCTCCCCAAGTACTGACCATGACAATTGCAGTTTACAAAAGAAAAAGAAAAATGAAACACAATGGTGTGGTTTTTGTTTAAATTCCAAAGCACGGTTAATAAACTTTATTGGACCACTAAAGCATTATAAACAAGCGAGATTTCAAGCCCTGCAGGACTCTTCAACAGCCTGGGCAAAAGAATAATACTTTCATGTATTTCAAAGTAATTTAAATAATTTGAGTAATTCCCTTTCAGTTACATTAAAATACAAATGCTACCAGTTTCTGCCATGCAGTCTTTTCCTATCACAACTCCTTGTAATTTCAGCGCCCAACACAGAGTACAGTGGACCCTTGTATAACAAACAGCTTGTATAACATAAAATCTGTACAACATAAAAATTCCAAAGATAGGGGAAATTTGGTTAACATAATCGCCTATGGGGAGAATCCATACAACATAAAATGGGATTATTCCATTTTCAATGCATTCCTATGGGAATTTGTATAAAGGTAAATTTGCTTAACATAATTTCATTTGGAACAAATTAATTCCTTTATACAAGGTACAACTGTACAAGGCTATCATGAGTCTGTACTTGATCTTTGTGACATTCCACCTCTCTGAGGCCAGTCTGGTGATAATTATGCAAATCATTCTAAGAATGACAGGCTGTAAAATGAGTGCATTTAATGCTTTAAGCCAAAATTATAATGTAATGTAGTTATACCTTTGAAGGAATGAATTGCAAATAACATGAGGTTAGATAGTAATTAGTTGCTTCCAAGTTCTGTTAGAATTAAGAAAGACTCTTGTCTGGAAACCTAAGACTTGCAGTTGGCTATCAGTGAACACAGTCCTGCTGAACTGGCTGGAACAATTATCTCTCTGTTTACAGCAGCCTAACCATAATGCTATTTCTGCATTAATTTTCTTATACTCCTTGGTTTATGAGAACTATCATGACATACAGCAGTGGTTCCCAAACTTTGATCACCCAGGAGTTCTTGATTGCATCTCCTAGAAACCTGTGCAGGCTACCGTTTCTGGGAGTTGCTGTCCAAGATCTGGGTTACTCAAAGGTTGGGAACCATTGGTGTAGAACAAACAGTGACAGATATAGCAAAAAGGAATCTTGGATTCCTTCCAATACTTGATGACGTTAGCTCCAGGATCAAAGACACCATGTCTCTGGATGCCGCTCACCAGATTGATGCAAGGGAGAGGGAGAAAGCTACAGGAAATGGTGGGCTAGATCAGCCTTTGATTGTCTGAGCATCTTCTCCCTCTCTTCCCATTCCTCCTTTTCTTTACCTAGTAATAATTAGTGAACTAGTTTGAAATGTGATGTCACTACATTCTTTAATGGCTGTTGCTTGTGATGACATTACTTTGTTGCTCAGTTCTTTGATTATACTCAACATAGTACTGCTGTTGCTGCTTTTGACATCAGCTGTGTGTGCGCATGCGCACGCACATACTTATGTGCACACACACATATGCAGGAATTTCTCTTGAATGTTAAAAATCATGATCTGATTAAAATCCTCAAGGGCTATGTCTGAGTGTGAGAAATTTCATGAGTCAACTGACCAGCTCAACCTGGAATATATAATTTTTGCTTCTAGTGGAACGTTTTGTGTGGAGAGAACTGTATGAGAAGATGAAACTGGGAAGATGTGACAGCTCAGAGTGAAATATATCAAGGTTAATTATTAATACACAATTATTGCACAGATTAATTATTAATGTATACTGAGAGTTATTTATGTAGTATTACAAGTGGATATTACTGAGTTGACAGCTTTTGAAACAATTTATATGAAGATATAGAGAGAGTTTGATTTCCCCCTGTGCCTTCTGGGAGAGAAGAGCTGGGCAGTGTTGTCTTGGGCAAACTACACAGCCCCTGAACACCCCCCAGATGAAGGGAATAGTAAACCACTTCTGAGCACTTTATAGTTCGGGAACCCTGAAAAGGGTTGTCATAACTCAGAACTGAGAGGATAGCGCATGCTAATCGTTACAATACACATACACACCAGCTTGTATGCTTATAATTTCCCTCAGAGAGCTGAAATACAAGTGAGTATGCCAAGCCTTTGAAAGTGTATTACAACACAATGCTATCAATAGTGGAAAAGAATATACAGTGGACCCTTGTATAACAACTGGCTTGTATAACATAAAATCTGTACAACATAAAAAATTCCGGAGATAGGGGAAATTTGCTTAACAGAATTATCTATGGGGGCAAATCCATACAACCTAAATTTATTTATTTATTTGTTATGGAGCTTCTATACCACCCATCTTCCTGAAGGAACTCTGGGCAGTTTACAGTGAGCTGAACAATTCAGCCGATGCAACAGACAGACAGATGAGTAAACAACTACAACTAACAGACAATTTAAAAGAAGAATATGCAACCCTGGCATAAAAACTACAAAACAGAACTAGGCAAATGGCGGAGAAGAAAAAAAGAGAAAGAAAAAAAGATTAGGCCAGGTCACCAAAAGGGACAAAGGCCAGCTAAACCAGATCTTAATGACTACAGCTGCAGCCAGAGGCAAAATTTTACAGCTCAGCAATGAAGAAGTAATGCAAGGTCGTGATTAGGGATTACTCTGTTTTCAATGCATTCCTATGGGAAAATTGTATAAAGGAAATTTTGCTTAACATAATTTCATTTGGAACAAATTAATTCCTTTATACAAGGTACCACTGTATGTCCATTTGCCAAACATTTCCAAGCAAGGCACCCAAGCAAAGAGTTTATCCGTAATTCCATCTGGATGAGTTTCACAAACAGTGTGCTCACCATTGAAATGATCCCTAACGTTTCATAAGTGAGAATGTCTGTGAAGATTCTCAGTCATCCAGGTGAGTTTATCTGGAAGTTGATGAAGCTGTTTGGATGAACAGCAAAACGTTTCTATCTCTCAAAAAAGAAGTCCAGTAGCCATGACTCAACTTCCAGACATAAGTGAGAATGTAACTCTGTTCATTCTATTACGTAAGGAAAACATAATTTATGATGCAACCCACAGATAGGAGCTCTATTTTGTCTTAGCATTTTTAAAACAATTTCAAAACATATTTCCACTGAATCTTAATACCTTTTATGCTGGCTAACCCACCTATCTGAGCAATTTAACCACCGTTAAGCTTCACATTAATATTGTGATTGTTTTAACCTGAAGGAACAATAGCATGAATGTAAAAGCTCACTTTTGTTTTGTTTCTTTCATACGCTTTATGTCAATTTTTTTTTTAAGCTGAGCAATCTGGTAGATAATAGAAGGCTTTAGGAAACCCAGGCTCTTGAGTAAGCAAAGATGAGTCATTCATTCCAAAAAGCTTTTAGCAAGGCTACCCAAGGGCCTTTCCAAGTGATTATTTTATTGTGCAATAAACGCTGGGTTGTTTGGGGGAATCCAGATGTCTCATGCAAACGTAGTACAGCTGTGGAGGTAGTGGCAAACTCACATTTCCCCAGCATTAAAATTGCCTGGGGTTTTGTGGCTGATGACCTTGAAGAAGACCTTGAAAAGGGCAACCCCAGATGATGAGATGGTTGGAGCAAAATCCCTGTTATAAGGAAAAGTTACCATAGGGTAGGATTTCTTAGTGAGGGCAAAGAGGAGGAGGTAGCAAGGAGAAATGAGTATAATGCTATATCTGCATGGTTTATCATTGTTTTGTATACTGTGTGTTTCACTGCTATAGCTTTCAGGCTTGAGAATGTTTACTAAGCCATAAAAGGGGAACAACGGAGTGAGCCTCTGCAATGACATCTTTGGCCTGTTATCCTAACCTTTCCTCATTCCTACTTTATGACTGTTGTCCATCTCCCCAATCTACATCTTATGTTTCAAAAAAGAGGACAGGTGTCGTATCTCCCTTGCAATAGAGACATCACTACTCCAAGCACCAGTCCATCGCTCAGGAGAAGGACAATTCAAGAAAAGTCACAATGACAATAATCAGATGGGTCAGCCACATCCAGGCAAGATGCCAATTCATTACAGCATCAGCCAGAATACTATCACGAATAGAGATGGCTAATTGTAAGGTATGCAGAGAAAACAGAAAGATGAACAAGGAGAGAGGAATTTTTGACCAAAATGTTCTCCTAAACATTGGGCTTATATATAATTTTTACAGATTTGCATGCTTCTTGAGGATTATCTTGACTCTTAGGTGATCTGTGGTCAGGATTTTTTGATTGCAAGAACTCCTGCACTGTATGTTCAGAGGCTTTTTCTCTGTTTGTGCGTTGCATTTCTATTTAATTGGGCATCTTTTTATTCATATACTCAAATTATGTTAGAACATTTTATTTGCTCTGGATGTGGTATTCATAATTTTTCAGTTTTCCGATTTGTCTCTGTTACTTAATCTTCGTTAAAACATGTATAAACAAAATTCCTCAGTTCCTGCTGAAGAAATAGTTATGTGGATTTCACTTTATTGAATTGATCTACCTCATTCTAGGTCTTGCTCTTTTCCTATTATCTTCCAGTTTTCCTGGCTTTACTATCTTTCAAAAAAAAAAAACCAACCTTACCTTTTCATGATAACTCCAAAGTATGAAAGTTTCCATATGCTGTACCATGTGACCAGCATGGCTGCAAGGAAACACTGTTTTACCTTCCCGCTTTTTATGCTGGTAAAAAACCTCACTGCCAGATGGGCAGTATAGAAACCCAATAAATAAATAGATAGATATATAGATAGATAGATAGGTAGATAGATAAGTAAGTAAGTAAGTAAGTAAGTAAGTAAATAAATAAATAAAATACCTATTTATCTACTTGCATTTACATGCTATCAAACTGCTAGGTTAGCATGACACTAAAAATTAAGAGGGGGTTGTATACATGGAGGAAAGTCTTTCCCGAGGGCTAGGGGTGGGGTGGGAGAGAAGCCAAACTGACCTTGCTGTTTCTCTTCCTTTCTGGAAGCCTCAGTTTACTCTCTTTGCCTTTTTTTATATTTTATTGAATTTTCTAAACATAACAAGTTAAAACAAAGACATTGCTTGTGTGTTGCCGTGTTGCATAGTTCAAACAGAAATATTTTCCCAATATTTCAGCCCAAGTGCTTGGAATATTCCACATTTACGTGTTTCTTTTCCATCTTTGTATTTATTGTTACTTATCTCCATTAGTACAAAAAGTGAAAATAACAAAGTACAGTATTGAACTAGCCTATTTAATCTTAGTTTTTCATTTTACTAAGCACTTTAAAGTCTATTTGTCTATTTGTCTATTTGTCTAGCTCAATATATGATAGGCATACATTTATATCTGTTTTTATCTTGTACAAAGGGTGAAGATAGTAAGTTTGACTGAAGATATCCTATCTAATCTATAAGATTAAGTAATTAATAAACATCATAAACCCATTATATTTTATCTATTCACGTAAGTTCTATCAACTTTCAAATATATCAATATGGCTGAGACTAATACTTAATGGGCTAATAAAAAAGAGAGTTATATCTTGGTCTCTCAGTTTCATAGTGCATTTAATTTTTTTTAATTCTTGGCTAATATATTCCTCTAGGACAGGCCTGCCCAAAGTCCGGCCTGGGGGGGCAGCGGGCAAATCCGGCCCGTCAGGCCATTGTGAGTGGCCCGCGGCTGGCTGGCCCGCCCCTCCCTCCCCCTCCTTCGCCCCATGTTTTTTTAAAAAAAAATCTTCTGCCAGCATTGACACCGCCGGGAAGCTTGAGGGGCTTGGCGGGCCAGCCAGCCAGTGAGCAGAAGCTTGTGGGGCTGAGTGGGCGGGCCACCACTACCAGCACCGCCAGGAAGCTTGTGGGGTTGGGCCGGCTGGCCGGCCAGCCATCACACAGGCTTCTGCCACCGGCACCGCCGGCAGCTATGTGAGGCTGTGCACATGCGCATGCACAGGGGTGGCGGGCGGGTGGACTGCTGCCACCGGCATCACCGGGAACCTTGTGAAACTAGGCGCGCGTGCAGGGTGGCAAAGGGCGGGCTGCCGCCACCGGCATAGCCGGGAACATCATGAGGTTGGGCGCATGCGTGGGGCAGTGATCGGGCAGGCCACACCACCGGCACCGCTGGGAAGCTTGGGTGGCTGGGTGGACGGGCAGTCTGCCGCCACCAGCACCGCAAGGGAATGTGTAGGGGTGGGCAGGCCAGCGGGCCTCTGCCACCGCCAAGGAGCTTTGGGGTGGGCTGGCGGGCAAGCCATCGCCACCGCTGGGGAGCTTGGGGCAGGTGCAAGGTCACACAGATCACCTCTTCCAAGGGGCAACCTGTGGCCATGGCTCCCTGTGCTTCCTTTGGTCCCCACCTCCCTCCCTCCCTCCCTTCCTTGTTCACCCACCTTCCTTCCTTCCTCTCGGTTTCCACCTCCCTCCCTCCCTCCCTCCCTTGGTCCCCGCCTTCTTTCCTGCGGGTGGGGCTGCAAGGGGTCAGTGGGTGGGGCTTATGGGTCAGTGGGTGGGGCTTGCAGTAGGGTGGCAGGGTCAGGGAGCAACCGGCCCCTGACACATTCTCAGCCACCAAATCTGGCCCTCCTTACAAAAAGTTTGGGCACCCCTGCTCTAGGAGGTCAAACAGATTAACATTTCAGGCTGGTAATCTCACTCCCCTTTCCATTTTCACATCTTAATATTTGTTTAATGTTTTAAGGATGGTCCAGATGCAAAAAACTGATTTCTGTGTTAGAGTGACCTGTCTGGTTTGGCATTGTCTTGAAGACTCCTCTGCGCTTGTGTTTTTTGTTTTTGTTTTGTTTGTGCAGAACCTTCACTGCTTTTCAGTAGGGAAAGCCTCAGAGCTGAGCAGCCCATTAAGAAGTGCCTTTCCACACTGAAAAGCATGTTGCAAAAGCAAAAGCAATCGGTGCCAGAGAGAAAGTGAAACAGCGAGGTCAGTTTGAGTTCTTCTCCACCCACCCCCCTGCTGTTCTCTTTTCCTTCCTGCTTGATAGCCCTCCTCTCTGCTTTGCTTTCACAACAATTGACCATCAGAGGACTCTTCATAATGTGTAAACGAAAGGAAGCAGAGGGGATGGAGGAGACCCCGAGGAGGATTTATTAATGTTATTAATTTGTTATCTCAAAGGTGCTGCTGAAGGTGCTATCCCTCAAAGAGATGGGGGGGTGGCATGTTGAAACAGGGCCTTCTTGGCGGATGCCCCCCAACTCTGGAATGCCCTCCCTACGGAGATCCATCTGGTGCCAACACTTTTGGCTTTTTGGTGCCAGGCAAAGACCTCCCTGTTCGGCCAGCATTTTAATTAGATTTTTTTGACTGGACTCATGAGGAGATGGGTTTTATAATTTGTATTGTATGTTCTTTTAACTGTACTGTATTTTATAGTTTTAATAATTTTATTGTTTTATAGTTTTTAATACATTGTTGTATGCCGCCCAAAGACCTCTTGGTAGGGGGGCGGCTATTTTTTTTTCTAATTAAATAAATAACATAAATAAACTGCTTTAGAATGTAAGCATTTTAGTCAGTGTTGTTACAGCTACCTTATGATTTAGGGTCTGGATAGGAAAATACAAAATCATCAGGAATATGGTGTTTGTTTTTTCAGAGTATCACACTTCAGTATTAACATGGAGTAATCTAGATGTCCAAATCTTGTGTGTGAAATATTAACAAATTTAAATTCAAAGGAATCTCATGCCTCTTTTCCTAAACTAATCTTTACAAATCAGCAAGCAGCAGTTCTGTCTACATAAAACTTCTATTGAGGCCAGAATTTTTAAAATTACAGTGCCATGCTGTTTCTGAGTAGGAATATACTATTGAATCATGTCCTTCTCTTCACAGAAAGTAGTAAAGGAGGAAGATTTTGCAGGTTAGTGCAATGGTTTAGAAAGAAAAATTAATGGAGGTGATCCTACATAACATGCATGACAACTTGTTATTTACCCATGTGTGTGTGTGTGTGTTGCATTGTTGCAGTCGTGACCGACTCTTCGTGCCCCCAGGTCAATGGAGTTTTCTTGGCAGGAATACTGGAGTGGCTTGCCAGTTCCTACTCCAGGCGCCTACAGCACCTGGTATTCCCTGGTGGTCTCCCATCCAAATACTAACCAGGGCCGACCCTGCTTAGCTTCCGAAATCAGGCGAGATTGGATGTGCTTTTTTCCATATATGCCAGTAAGATCAATCGGAACTCAGTCATTTTAAATACAGTGGTATTCATATTTGTGAAAATCTAAGTACAGTGGACCCTTGTATAACAAACAGTTTGTATAACATAAAATTTGTACAACATAAAAAATTCTGGAGATAGGGGAAATTTGCTTAACATAATCACCCATGGGGAGAATCCATACAACATAAAAATGGGATTACTCCATTTTCAATGCAGTCCTATGGGAAATTTGTATAAAAGAAAATTTGCTTAACATAATTTCATTTGGAACAAATTAATTCCTTTATACAAGGTACCACTATATCTATATATTCCAGTGTGAATGTTGTAATATGAGTCTGCTGGGAGTTAGTAGTTGGGTGCGATTGGATATATTGATCAGTACAGTATATTGTTGTTTGTTCTTTTGGTCTTTCTGAAACCATCAAGGGGACTCCTTCTCTGGCAGAAAATATGCAGAAGGAGCACGATAACCCTTAAAAATGATTGTTCTGTTCTGCTGATACAAAAATGTTCCATGATTTTCATTTTTGTTTATGCATATTGGGTATCTGCTAAGTAGAAGTATGTTTTCAACTCAGTGGATAACATTGATATAATATTCATTGGCAGTCCTTGGAACTCTATCATCAGCCCAGTATGTTTACTTATTGTATTGACTGGAGCGAGATGGTAGAGCAAATAAAGAGAGCTGAACACAGTATCCTTGGTGAGCAATACACAATAACATTTATTATGATACTTGTTTTACTTTTCACCTCCTCCGTTCTCTTTCTTTTGTGCTGTAATAAAACAAAGAGGTTGTAGGGTTTTTTTCACACAATAATGCTTCACCTTTTCCCATAGGAGGCCATGTTAAGTTCAAACACAGATGTATGTAAGTGGCTCAAAAAATCCCTTTCAGTGCTCATTACCTTGAATTTAAATCTATTCACTTTCATTGTTCCATTGTGTTGCCTTATTGCCTGGATAAACGAAAGCCTCCATATTTTTCTCTACTAATACAGCTAAATAAATGCTGTGTCACTGACCAATATCAGCAGCTCATCCATTATGTTCTTTGACCCTAACAACAAATAAGAACATGACAGACATGTACCTTTGTTCCATTTGGAATGCTTTCCTGACTCTACATTAAAGATAACCCCCACAAGAAGAGGAAATATCCTGTGTGCTAATTATTTGTGACATCACTAATAATTTGCAAATTAGCTTGCTTTGTTTTGTAGTTTGACTTTGGGTCGTAAGTAAGTAGAGATTGGGATGAATCAGAAAATGGTGATTTGTTTTGATTCATGATTCATCAAGGTCAGCAAATAACAAAAACAAATTTATGTTTTTTTCCCTAACAATCGATGCAATGAATTGATCCATAAATTTGGTTTTAACTTTAAACACCTATAAAATGTCTTCTAGGACACCTACAGACACAAATTGGGGGAAATGTGGTTACTCTAGGTTCCTTGAGGGGCATTTTATAGCCCAATGAATTGATGAATCAATTGCTAAAATGCATCAATTCATGTCTATTAGGGTACCAATTTATACTAACACAAATCAACGAATGAGCAATTTTTGAATGAATTTTGTAATTCATTTTTAGTTCATGCCCATCTCTAGCCGTAAGATCCTTCTTCCTTTGTAAATCTGATTTCTCAGGCACAAAAGTCTGCATCAATCACATTTCTTCAGCTGCATACCATTTCATCTTTAATTATGATAACATATTTGAAATTGCCATCCATAAGACTAGAGGCAGATACCTGGGATGGGTTGGAGGAACCTGTTGTTTCTGGACCATTTGCTTTCAAAAATAAGCACGGTCTGGGTAATGGGGCACAAAATCCAGGTAAAAACCCGGCTAACTGAATAATATGACAACCCAGAGCTAGAGAAAATAACCAGTTTTAGATATATTTGTATGTTTTTCTATTGTTTTGGTTTTTGAAGCTGCCCAGGTGGCAACATGCACCTAAGTGACTATAGTGGCTGTCACTGTTCCCATTAGAATTCACATTCTGTTTGGCTCAAAATACATGATGAGATTTTTCCGGACTCCCAGGACTGAGATGGTGCTGCCAGCACTTGTCCAACAAGAAGGTCCATGAGTCACGATACTGGCTCTCCTCTCCCTGTCTTGCTCTGAATTGTTACATGGACTCGTTGCCTTTCTCCCATATCCACACTTCTCATCCCTGATCTCATGGGGCACCTGTATTGTCCAGGCCTAATAAAACTGAACACTTGTTAACCTTCCAATTGTCACACAGTATTCTAGTTTCATGGCTCTGGCCTGCCTTAGTGACAGTTTGTGTTCTTCCTGTGGTTACTCCCAAGAATTCTGGGAGTGTGGTTGCAATTATGATTTTGTATCCAGCACAAAGACCTGAACATTATTTGTTAGAACCAGGAACAGTGGAAAGAGGCAAATATGAGGGAGGATGGTCATCTTCTGGTACTTTTACTAGTAGGAGAAAGCTGATTTCGACAAGCATTGCTTGTCCTGCAATGGTGAGAAAAGCTGCTCCTGCTGAAAATGCCTCTTCTTAACACCCACACCAATCAAAAGCTCCTGCAGTCTCTCCCCAATTGTGTGTCTGGCCATTCATTATGCGAGAAAAAGGAAAACAGAAGAAATTAACATCTGTCAAGGAACAGTTTATGGCAAAGAAATGCTGCAGCCTATCATGTCATACGTTACAGCATTTCATTAGGGACAACATGCGTTTTGTTTCTTCTCAGTCAAGAACATGGCAAAAAGCAACAATATCAGGTGACAGAAATGGATGAAGTATGCCTCTCCTCCCCCGAGGAAGGTATTGAGCCAAAACACATTGTGCTACTGCATCTCTTCACAACAGTTTCACAAGCACCTGCTGGGGCTTAGGTGACAGCCATGTCTAATTTACCTTGGTGTTTTCCTCTATTTCTCTTTCTGTGCCAAATGTGATCTTAGGACATACTACATACGTAACTGTGATACAAATTTTGATAGACTATTTGAGAACGGTCTGACAATTAACAAGCTTTACCTCAAAACTACATTCACACATTCATTGCGGCTTTTGTGTGAACAGGATGTAGGTAGGGCTAGGTAAGCTTTTGGTTTGACCCATGCTATCTCTTCATAGATTTTCATCTTAATACAGTATATGCAAAGTTCATCTGTTCTAATTTTAAAAGAATATTATATTTATCTGACTTCCTGGCATTTGCACTCCTGGAAATAAGGTAGAATATTGTATGATAGTGTGTTGATTGCAGCACTCAGGTTCCTCTGTCTGTAGACCCAAATCCCTGAGCGCCACACTGTCAAGAATGAGATAGGAGGGTGTATTGTTCATGCAGTGGAGCTCTGTATGTCTGTGGTGGGGCAGGGAGGTTAAGTTTCAGAGTTTTCCCCCTGCGCTGTGTGAAGGTAGCATATGTTTGGCCCACCTTATGGCAATCTCTTTCAGCTTTCTAAATGGGCTGGAGGCTTTCAGTTCCAGGGCATGAAGAATTCCCATATTTCATTGCCATCTGCTTCTTGCAGGGCAAGGCCACCCTTTCTGAATTTGAAACACTTCCCTTCATCTTTAATTAAGTCCTGTGTTATTTAATCTCTAGAACTGGGGGGGGGGGGGGAGAGAGAGAGAGAGAGAGAGAGAGAGATGGCTTTCCAGATGCCTTTGGACTCCAGCTACCATCACTCTTCACCACAAGCTGTCCTGCCTGGCACTACTGGGAGTTATAGCCCATCAACATCTGGAAGGTGGCTGGCTCTAGACTGCACCTTACAAAATGACTGGCGCAGTCGTTTCGCAAGGTGCAGGTGTAAATAAACTTCAGATTTTGAATCCCTGCTCTTTATTTGTCTTCTTTTTAGTCGGCGTCATTTTGTTTGGCTTCCGCAAGGGGAAAACTCTTAACAGTGACTGGATCAATACTTTAAAAAAAAAACAGGCAACATTCTGGTGCCGCTGCGATAATTGTTCTGTGGAGAGCTGTGCAGCTGGAGTGTTATGAAATCATAAAGCTCACTAATTATGTTGCATGGTACTCTGGGCTGCTCCACAATAAGGCTTGCCCCGCGCAAGCTAGGGACACATGCTGACTCTCTTATATCGCCAGCTAAAACTGCAGAACTGGTCTGAGCTTTCTCCGAGATCTGTCCCGCTACTGAAATTGCCAAGAAGAGATTGTTGTTTCAGTTCTTTCCTAACCTCTCCCCATCGCTGAATTGCAGCAAAGCACCAGAGAAATGTTTGGGTTAATGCCACCCCAAAAACGAGGCCCTTATCCTACTTTGAATTTTTTTCACCAGTCTTGTAGGGCAAGCCAAAAGTTTGGAGATTTTGGGTTATGAGGTTATGAAGGGAAACCAAGTCCTATATATGGAGAAGTGGTCCACTGACTAGGTAGGCAGGAATAGATCAACAGCAAGGCCCTCAACAAAAAGGATCTTGACTGGTATACTGCCAAGGCACCTTGAACATACAGATACCTCTGATGGTTTTGGAAACTGGTTTATATACTTAGATGGGGAACTGGTAGCTATTATTAGGGATCTCCAGATAGGGCCAGGAATGAATCTTGTCTGCAACCTTAGAAAACCAGCTTTAATAATTTTATTTATTCATTTATTTGATGTATATACCGCTACCGTCTAGCAAAAAGCTACTCTGAGCTGTTTACATACATATACAAAATACAAAAACAGTTTAAACAACTTAAAATAGTAAATAAAAACTAATCAATCAGACCAAACAATCAAATCAAAATAATAAAAAGAACAAATAAGCAAATAAACACAAATACAATAAATCAAAACCATTTAACAATTCAAAATAAGAACAGATGGAAAAAAATAAAAAAACTGACTAAGCTAGCTAGATCAATTGTTGGATATAGTGTAAGGTGCCTTCCCACATCCCTACCCTGAAGCCAAAGAAGTATTAATCAGTCTATAATTCAAGAATGTGTTGTTTTACAAAGGAGCCCCTTGAAAGTGAGAGACAAAAGAAAGAAAGGGAACAGAAGTGACCAGGACATAATAAAAAATTAGCTGAGGGGTGATTCTGGATGCTGGTGCAGTAGTGCAGCTAACCTGTAGGTTTCTCTAATCTTTTCTCAGGGGCACCTTCCCGTGATGTCCTCCTGGTCTCAGCCATCATCACCATCAGCCTTAGTGTCACCATTGTCCTGTGTGGGATCTGCCAGTGGTGTCAACGCAAACTGGTAAGTCACAACAGTATGCACTCAGTTATGTTCAAAACATACGAGAGAACATTGAAAACATGGAACAGGTGGCATTTTTCTTGGTTTTTATTTTTCTGGGCAAGCTTGCTGTTTAGAAGGATGAAGGCTTAAAAGCCTCCTTGGCTGGAGTAGGCTGTGAAACAGACTGCAAAAGAACGTGCTTCCTGGGAGAGAGAGTCAAACGAGAGTGTAATTGCCGTGCTGGTTGTTGATGATGGCGGTGATATAATGCTGTTAATGCAGTGCCTTCTATGCCTCCTATATGCTCAGGGCATAACACCAGCAATTAAAATATGGCTATGGCTCCACTCTAATAACAATAATTAAAGGATCAGGAGCAGGTCCAAAATGCTACAGCCAAATTGTTAATTGGGGTTGGTTAGAGGGAACATATAGTTCCCCTATTACAGCAGCTCCACTGGCTGCCAATCTGTTTCCAGGTGCAATTTAAAGTGCTAGTTTAAACCTATAAACCCTGACTCCAACTAAACCCCCCCCCAAAAAAAAATAACCTCTCCTGTCCAGGAATTAAGTTAATTGGGGGAGGCCTTTCTCTCAGTCCCATTACCCTCACAGATGAATCTGAAGAGGCGAGGGCTTTCTCTTGTCACTGCTCCCAGACGCTGGAACGACCTTCCAGGAGAAGACTGGCTGGCCCCATCTTTGCTGACCTTCCACACACAGGCAAAGACCTTTCTCTTCAGACAGGCTTTTCCTTAATAACGGGCTATCTGAGAAGGGGTCTGAATGGATTGCTCAACTGTGTTGCTTTTAAATGTACTTTTCAGTATTGATTTTATTACTGTTTTTAATACAACAGTTGTTTAATTTTCTTTTAATATTTGTATAGTTACTGTTTTCAGCAGTAAATATATTGGTTTTTTTAAAAAAAAAATTAATGATGAAAGCTGCTGTGGATCCTTTTAAGGAGAAAGTAGGGGTAAAAATATTTTAAAGAAACAATAATAAAATTTAAATAAAATAAATACGGGGGGAAAACCAAACCAAGCTTCCCACCCAAAGTGGCTAGATGGGCAAGATATAAATCAAATCAAATCAAATCAATCAATCAATCAATCAGTGTGGAATGGTTTCAAGATAAACCTGGAAATCTTCCAGATTCTATCATCACTTTTGCAAATGTACATGAAGACAAAGAAGAATGCTGCTTATACTGTATCATACTGGCAATAACAAAGTGTGCCATGCCTCGGTTGTAACCATTGGAGACGCAGAATGCTGCATTGTTTGGGTTGAAAAATGCTGAAAACTGGCGTTCACAGTTAGGCTGCTTGACTTCTGTCTATTCAGACCTCTCCTAACTCAGAATCACTCTCCCTTTTCATCCAAAGGAGGGGGGGATATAGTGTTCTCTTCCATATCCTCCCCACAGATTGTTATATGGTCCATCTCCATGCGTTCTTCCTTAACTCAGAATGGCACCCTACCAAAGCCTTGGTCAGATGTTGTACTTGGAAGTGTGTAAGGTGGCCCAAATTATGGTGGGAGGCAAGGGCTGTGCACATGAGTGCTCACATCTCATTGCATCTGGAACCAATTAGAACGTTGTGTCTTCTGCACAAAGGTATACAGAGCAGTCTGTAATTTTGATCAGCTCCCAGCCTTATCAGCTTCCTTCTCCCAGCAGCTCGGTGAGCACATTGGTTGGAATGTGCTTCCAGGCTCCTCCGCAGACCTTCATAGTAAGCATTTGAAGCTCTCAATAACAGCCAGGAGATGAGGCGGAGATGTAGGGTGTGGGGGCTTCTGTCCTACCACACTTAGAGCCACCCCCCAACCAGACTTTTAGGCAGAACAATAGAATGAGACTCCAGGCTGGATTTAGTCTTGGAGGGGAACGTTGAGGAAAGAAATGTACAACATTGTCGTTTGAAAACCCTGTTGGTGCAAAATCTCCACTGTGACATGCAATTATTATTTTTTCTATCCTGGGAGGCAGAAACTGGGCATTAGGCACTCATACGATCTTCTGTCAAGGGCTTAAGTACCAGCTATGCTTTTTGACTCTTGCAGTTGTTGATGACAACAAACTGGAACATTTCTGAATTGCATAGGCTGCCAATTATGTTCCAGTACAGTAAGCCATCAAAATAAGTTGCATATGCATGCATCCATGCATATCCACCTCAATGGAAAAGCTATGATCACTTTTAACTTTAAAAGACTGGTCTCGTTTGAGCTATAAATTTCTTCAAGAAATCTCCCCCCCCCCTTTTATCCTTCAGTATATTTCAAAGGAAGGCAAATTTCTTTTTTTCAGTTATGTTCAGAATGCAAGTGGAGAGAAAGAAGACTTTCGCTCAAAAGGAAGGGACGGTTTTGAATTGCCTAGAGACGAATCAATGAATGTACTCGTTTATATAGTTATCATATCTTGAATCAAGCCATGGGGGAGAACCAAAATCGTGCTAGTGACCAGACACTCCAGATGAAGTCAGAATTATCCAGGCAAGGATATTAGTTCATGGAGCATGTACCCATCAGCTTGTGTTTTGAAGCATAATAATCTAATTATCCAGACTGCATTGGCATTAGAAATGCCAAATCATTTTCAAACACGCTTTCTATACTGTGGAAGTTATGCACATGTGTGTGTGTACATGCGCCCATGCAGGTGATATTCCTGGCACCACGGATGCTGTTAAAAATGCATGTGAGTCTGAAGCACCTGTGGGGTTTTGTTTCTGATGTGTTGGATGGCACATAACAAATGTCTAACCCAGCCATGTCCAAAGTCAGGCCCGGGGGCCAAATGCGCCCGTTTTCAAATTTGGAGCAGCCCGCAGCCTCTTCTCCCCACTGGCTCACCCTGTCACGCATCCCCACCACCTGGCCTCTCCCCATACTGGATGGAGATGCCAGCTTACAGTTTTGCAGTTTGCCTGTCCTCCCTGCCTCTGTCCGTCCTCCCAACCACCTGCCCAGCCTACCCGCTCCCGGCTCCGTTGGTGCAGCATCCTCCCTGCTTCCTTGCATGTCCTAGAGCAGTGGTTCTCAACATGTGGGTCCCCAGATGTTCCTCGACTGCAGCTCCCAGAAACCCCTTCCAGCACAGCAAGTGGTGGAGGCTTTTGGGAGTTGCAGTCCAGGAACATCTGGGGACCCACACCTTGAGAACCACTGTCCTAGAGGCTTGTCCAAAGTCCAGTCCAGGGGCAAAAATGCGGCTGAAAGGTCGGCCCCCACACATTTTCACCTCACCAAATCTGGCCCTCCTTGCAAAAAGTTTGGACACCCCTGGTCTAACCCAATAATTTTTGTTTGATTTCTCATCACATTATTGATGTCGTGTTTAAAGCTTTGAGAACAGATCTCTCCCATGTTGTACCAGTGCGTCAAGGGACCAGTCAGGTGGCCTTCAGAGTTGTAGTGGAAATCTCCATGCTGTGATATAAACAGCAATGAGCAATACTGCTCCCTCTCATATTCAAGCTTTGGTTGAATTTTGTGACCTTTTGCAGAGGGACTCCAGAGAGACTACCCTGATGTGTCATTTTGGTGTAAAAGTATTGAATTAGCAAATCCTCCAAGTGTTTATAAAACTTTAATTTCTATTCATCATTAATAACTTCTTTGAATTTCATAAATGCAGCATTTTCATAAAACCAGAGATGCTGTTTAAACAGCTAAGAAAACTGGCATGCCTAACCTGTTTTATTTTTTAAACAATTCCCATTTGTGTTTGTTTGTTTGTGTGTGTGTGTGTGTGTGTGTGTGTGTGTGTGAGAGAGAGAGAGAGAGAGAGAGAGAGAGAAAGGACATTAATGGCATATTGTGTGCAGTTTATTTAAATGTGTGTGTGTGTGTGTGTGTGTGTGTGTGTGTTTCCTTGTGAATACATACATATACACAAGCATGCACATACACACACATTGTCATTAACTGCAGAATAAGCTGCAGTTTTTTAAAAATGGCATTTATGGGTGATGGCTAGAGATATGGATGAATTAAAATTTGTGATTCTTCATGATTTGTCGGGGCTGATGAATTGACGAATTGATGAATTTCCAGAGTCTAATTGACAAATCAATTTCTCTCACCTTTCAAATGCTATAACTCCTCTGGCATCTAGAGGCCCCAAATTTGGTGGGGTGCTTCAGCTGCTTCTCCTCTACAGGTTCTACAAGTTTGGTGAAAATTGAGGTTCAGCTATCTGAGCTATATACCCCCAAAGAGTGCCCCCCCAGGAACGCCCCCCAACTAACCCTAGAGGCATCGAATCTGCAGAGAGGATTCTCCCAATTCTCCTCTACAGTCCCTCCAGTTTTTCAAATACTAGATTTCAGACTCAATAACTCACACACAAATTGGGGGGAGGGGCTTGGAAATGACCTTTAGGAACTGGGTTGGGGAAACCCAATCTTCACCAAAGATTGTAGAGGAGAGTTATAGGAGGATTCTCTGCAATTTTCCTGTCTCTAGGTGCCTGGGAAGAATTTTCCTGGGGGGGCTGTTTGGGAGTGCATAACTCAGACATCAAAATTCCAATCTCCAACAAGCATAGAGGGATTGTTCAGGAGAGCCACCAGGAGCACCTCTCTGTATTTGCTGACTCTAACTGTCTTGGGGGCCATTTTGTAGCCCAATATTTTTTTTTTGGTTTTTGGTTTTTCTTTTTAATAAACTTTTATTTTGACAATCTTTCACATTACAAATAAACAAAAGGGAAAAGACAAGACAAAAGAAACCTTAACATAACACAGTAACTACAAAGTAATCTTACTTAGTCATTAATTTACCATCTTAGGGAAAGCGACTGAGGACCCAACTTGCCATGCTTATAAGTTAATTTACACAGTTTAACAGGGTTGCAATTTCTTTTTCTAGCCTAAAAAAACTACAGACCAACAATCTAGATGATTTCCTAAACCAGGTTTCATCTCAATTAACTCATTCATACATTTCAATAAGGGTTTCCAGGTTTCCATGAATTAACCATGCTTTATTTCTCCTTTATATATTCTAATCATATTAGTCAATTTCTCCATCAGCACTGTTTGCCATGTTGTGTTCATAAATGTTTGTAATGAAAGATCCTGAGCATTTTCCCAGTTTTTAATAGTCCTACACCTTGCTGTTCCTGTAAGATTCGCAATTAGCTCTTTATTGGACAGCTTCTCATTTTCCCCAGTAAATACTGAAAGCAATGTTTCATTCATAATTATTTTTTGATTAGTCAAGATCTCTAGCCAGTTAATTACTTTGTGGCAATATGCCTCTATTTTGGAGTATAGCCCACCAAATTAAAGAATGAAAAAATTGTTAAAAACTAGTCAATTTGTATTCATCAGGGGGCTTCTTTTGTGATGAATGCGAATCAACTAATTTTCACTAACTGGCCAAATTTATCAGAAAATGTGATTGGTTTTTCATTTTGTCCCCATCTCTAGTGATTGCTATAATGTGGTTTATTTCTCTCATTTGTTTTGAGTTGTTTTCCAAGAGGGCCCAAGGTAAGGCACAGCCACCCTGTGTGGTGGCCTTCACCAACAAATGAGCGTTGAGGTTCATGGAGATATAAACTCAGGTGTCTCATGTTCCAGCCCTTTATCCACTACAACACAGCCAACTGCCTCATTTTGGCAGCTATTTACAGATCTTCTAAACAAATCTATATTTAGCAGCTTAGCATCTCTTAAGGCCCAGCATAAAAGCCACTTCAGTGCTTGTGAAGAAATGAAAGCAGCAGCAGTCAAGATGATCAATAAAGTAGATACATGCGTTTTCTGAGATTCATAGCTGCAAATAACTCTTTGCAAGACCCCTGGACATTTAGAGGGATTGAACATAAGAACATAAGAAGAGCCATGCTGGATTAGGCCAAAGGCCCATCTAGTCCAGCTTCCTGTATCTCACAGTGGCCCCACCAAATGTGTCTGGGAGTGCATGAGACTAGATATCTGTCTCCTATCAATCCCCTGCATCTGGCCCTTGAAGTACCCTGGTTTTAAGCCTGGCGATTACACATCTCCATCATGGTTTGTAACCTGTGATGGACTTTTCCTCCAGGAATCTGTCCAATCCCCTTATGCATTGATTGTTTCCACTGCTATTCAGAAAGGATAGATAAGCAGCATCATGGAACGTCAAAGCCTGGTCCATGCCACCATAACTGGGAGTTGGATCTTTTTGTATCTTGAAAACCCTTGGCTAATTTCTATACTTATAGTGAGAATAAAATGTAGCATGTCTTGGAGAGGAAGTCATGTTATCATGTGCTTGCCCTTTACAAAGTGTATTGTGGCACGTTAAACACATTGACTATGGGTATTTGTACACGACCCCTAAACTCTGCCGCAAATGGCTCCCAGCTCCGGAGCTTAAAACTGTTTCCCCACCAGCTCCGGAGTTTACAGATAATTAAGTGTGACCACGCCCACCTAAGCGCGTCCCAGCACACTTTTCAGGTACCTGCTCTCCAGAGGTGATAATTCCTGATGCAGATATAACGTAGTGACTGCCAGGCTCTCCTTGCTTCTGTTTGTTCTTTTTTTGCCCCCCGCCTCTTTAAGAGATCTGAATGCAGTGCTGGGGCGGCAGAACTGAGGTGAGCGGCATTCTTTTCTTTCCTTTTTTTCTCCCTCCCCTCACGCAGCCAGCAGCCAGGAGTGCGGAGGGGGTGGGAACGCAGGAACAGCGACAAACCCCTAAGATCTCTGGTCCGAATTTAAGTGGCCAGCGGACCTTAGGGGTGTGTGAAAAGGCTCTTAGTTTAAGAGTTCATTTCACTGGATAAATGGAATGTTAATCTATACTTATAGGCATATGTGTGTGTGTACATGTGGGTGTAGGTGTATAAACCTGCATATATGTACAGATATTTACACACACATAAACCAAAGATAGGAAGAGTTACTTTTTGGACTAGGGCATCCTGAATATCCCAGTCAGCATGGCCAGTAACCTAGTTTTGGATTCTTATCTCTGATACACACATACAAATACAGACAAGGGTGGGGGAAGTTCTATTAAATGAGTTTAAGAAATAAATGACAAAAACTACAGGCTGCTGCCATAAAAGTTAATGAAAAAATCATTACAGGACTGATCATTCAGAGAAGTGAAGATGATCATGAAACTTTCCTGGCATTGGTCATACATGGGAAGGATCCATATGTTTCTGCCCCACTCTTCTCTCTTTCTCTCCTTCATTTAAACTATTGAACAGTTTTAGAGCTCATCAAGAGAAGTTCTTGCAAGGCCAGTTTTATAGACAGTCAGCTTGTTCTCAGGGGCTCTTCATCTGAAGCTTCCACCAAAGCATCTGGTCATTTTAACGCTCTGCTTCAGCTCATGTCCCTACTTGCCTATTTCTGAGCCAGCTGCCTGTATGATATTCGGTAGAATAATGCTTCAAGGAAAACACATGGCTTCCCCACTCTCCTTACAGGTAAAGCAGGTGGCAGAGTTTTCAGTTTTTATTTATTTATTTATTTATTTATTTATTTATTTATTTATTTATTTAAAAAAAATACTGCCCATCTAGCAACGAAGGCCACTTGGTAGAGAATCCAGCTGTTACTTAGGGTCTATGTTGTGGTGCTTCCTATTACTGTGTCTTGACATCAGAGGTGGATAGGCTTGGGGTGTAGAGGGGCATTCACTTTTTCTGACCCTGTCTATTTAGGGGGGATGCACCAGCCTCTCCAAAGGAATTTGAAAAGGATATGATAGTTAATTCCTTTTTCAGGGGGGAAATAATCACTCTGGGTGTTTTTATTTTTTTTTAAGGAGTAGCATGCTAAAACAACATATTGGGGTAGATCTTGTGTTAGCAGAGGCATAATTTCCCCATATTTTGTTGTCATTAGAGGTTGGTTGGTTGGTGCTGGTGCTGATTGTTATTGTCATTGTTTCTTCTCTGGGACTGCACAAAACATCCCACGGGCCACATGATTCCCATTCCTACCTCTTCTCTAAGTGGTTTTCTTTCCTGCTGTTCTCATTTCATTTTCTGAAAAATTAATGCTTAAGAATAAGGCTCTATGTTGTTGCTCCTCTTCATGCTATTTTACAGGAGCACCATGAAGGTTTGGTGTATGTTAACCCATCAGAGCTCAAAAGCATTACTTTATGGAACACAACTCCTATAAACCCACAACCACCATAGACCGTTCACCTGCTGATCTTGTCTGTCTACATTCTTCTCAGTGGAATGTTGATTTTTCCATATATAGCCATATCATTAATGTGGAGATTCTGGGAGAAACTAGACTGATCTGAGTTGAAGATCTGGCCCTTTAATTAAATTCAGGTGTTTCCAGTCATACAGAAAGTGGCAGCAGTGGATGGGTGTATCTTCTGGAAAGCAAAACACAAAACAAAACAAAAGTCTGTGAATGAGGAATGTTAAACCCTTATGTTACATTACCTCTCTAACAGTGGGTGCAAAGAGACAAGTCAAATTAGACTGAGATGTGTTGGGCTAAATAGGGTCGCTTAAGGTTACATATAGGTGAGGTATGTCATTTGTAGCATTCACATATAAAGATCAGGTAGTTTCAGGGCAGGAAACCCACTGGTGTAAATAGGGAGGGGTGGAAGAGTGCATTTGTCCTGGGGTGCACAGCAATCTGGGGGTGCCTGCAGGGGGAGGAAGGGGAGGAAACCATGCGCCATCCTGCTAGCAGTCCTCCTTTTGTCCCGCTAAGGCTGGGCAATCCTGAGTAGGGGGGAAGGTAGAGAGGTAAGCAGGCAATTTTTTTTCCAAGCAGCATCTCTGTCAATTGCTCCCCCTCCCCTTCCTCCTTCTCCCACCCTCGCTAAGGCTTGGCGATTGTTAGCACGGAGAAAGGAGGAGAGGGACGCGTGCGACGGAGGTGCTGCTTGGGGGGGGAATCCCATCGCCTGCTTCCCTCTCCTCCTTTCCCTGGGTTAATGATCGCCAAGCCTCAGCTGTGGAAAGGAGGAGGGGGAAGCATGCTACGGAGGTGATGCTTGAAAAAAAAATTGTTTGATTGGCGCTATCCACGCGCTGTGCGGTTTGCACAGGAGAGCCTTGTTCGGGAGACACCCAAAGAGGGTGTTAGAAAGAGGGACCCTTCTTCCCCCCCACACACACACACACTGTTCCCCCAGGTTCAAGCACCCCTTGCTCAGTGGGTGAGATGCAGTTGGTGGGCAGGAGGGGTGCAAAAACTGACTTTGTCCCTGGGTGCTCCAAACCCTAGCTACACCTCTGAGGAAACCATACCATACCTCAAACAACCCTATTGAGTCTGTTCCTCCCTTTAAAGGGAAAGAAAAGATGAAAAAAAGAGAAAGGGGGAGGGAATCAAATAACAAGAAGAAGATTTTCAGCCTTTACCCTCCTGTCTCTTCCTATTTGGGCAGGGAGAAGAATCTTTCATTTTTAAAAAATTAAGTGGCATAGTGCTAGATTGACTTGCTGCTGAACAGTCAAATCAGCACTGGATTTAAAGCTCCCCCCAGGTGTTCGGCAAGCAGGGAGAAGCTTTTTTAATCTAATCTAATAAACAGTTTAATCTTGCAGTGTGGGGTTCAAGGAGCTGCTGATTCCTGCTCTTCTCAGTGAGGTGAGGTAAACAGTCCACTTGAGTTTGATCCCCATGATCACAAGACCTGGAGCCAAACCAAAAGGAAGTGATTCTAAACTACCCGCCCAGCCACCAACCCACCCACCCACCCAAACAAGTAACCAGGGCCGGCGCTAGGGTTTTTTGCGCCCCAGACGAGGGGTGGGGGGCAGGGCAGGGGCAGGGCAGGGGGCGGCAGCAGGGATGGGTGGTGGGCGGCGGGGGGTGGGTGCGGCGGGGGGATGGGGGTGGCCGACAACGGGCGGTGGGGGGATGGACGGCGGCGGCAGGGGCGGGGGGCAGCAGGCTGGCCAGCGCCCCCTGTCCATTTTGGCGCCCTAGGCAACTGCCTAGTTCGCCTTAATGGACGTGCCGGCTCTGCAAGTAACCCCCACCCAAAGAAGCCCCCAAAGGTGCAGGTAGGCAATGACAAGGAATGGGCTGATTCATGATTGCCCCTAGGTTATATGATTGCCAAGAAAAGGAGTGAACTAGCCCACTCCCAAAGTGGAACACATGGCATGGCAAATGCCCCAACTGATCACACCCAGCCAGTCTTTTTGTTTTGTGTTTTTATGTGGAGGGGGGAAACGTCATACCCCACTACCTTGTACTGTTTTTGCTGTACAAACACAGACTCCTCCACACTTACATTTTGATAAGGCTGGAGCAGACGCAGACTTAAATACCTTGGGTCTATTACTAGCACATCAAGTTATGTCCTCTTGAGATGACAGGCAGGGGTTGTAGCTCAGTGGCACAGCATGTACTTTTTAAGTTCAACTCCTCCAGTTAAAAAGGATGAGGTAGAAATTTAAAGTGAAAAATCCTTTTCCTCAGACTCCGGAGATCCAGCCAGTCAAAAGAGAGTATAATAGAATTAGACTAGTCAGTCACCTATCCTGTATAAGGTTTTTATGAAATGTATAAGCAAAGCCTTAAAGTTCTTAGGCATCCATAATGATAGCTCTTTATACCCCTGTTCTCCTTGAACTTGTCTAATCCTTCTTAAAGCTGTCAAGGCTGACAGCTATCACCACTTCTTCTGGCAGGGAGTTCCAGAGACCAGGGATCCTATGGGTGAAAGGGACTTTCTCTTATATGTTTGAGAGCTAGCACTAAAATTTTCATGGAGTGCCCCCTAGTTCCAGTGTTGTGCGATAGGGAAAACAGTTTTCCCTTATCTACTTTGTCCACACATGTATGATTTTATAAACTTCAATCAGGTCACCTCTTTGGTGCCGTTGTTCAAGAGTGAAGAGGCCCAGCCGATGCAGCCTCAGATGTTAAGGAAGGTGTTCCAGTCCCCTAATCATTCTGGTTGCCCTCCTCTGCCCTTTTTCTATTTCCATAATATCCTTCTGGAGGTATGGTGACCAGAACTGTACACAATACTCCAGATGGAGCCTCACCATAGATTTATAAAGAGGCAAAATGACACTAGCTGACTCGTATTTTCTATAGCCTACCTAATGATCCCTAGCGTTGAGTAGCCTAAAGGTATTGCCTATTTATTTATTATTTATTTATTTGTTATATTTATATCCCGCTTATCTACTGGGTACTCTAAGCGGCTTACAAAAAGGCTACAAAGCCAACAAAATACAATAAATAATCAGACAAACTTATAAACACCCTAGACACTGTTAAACCAAGTGACACCTCGACTAAAGCGCGAATTATGATGGCGGAAAAAAGAAAAGAAAAAAAATTAACTGTCGCCAAAGGCCTCACGAAAAAGGTAGGTTTTCAGCGCCTTTCGGAAGGCCAGCAGGGACTCTGCAGAGCGCACTTCACTGGGGATGGAATTCCAGGGGCTGGGGGCCGCCACAGAGAAGGCCCGGGTCCGAGTGCTCGTCCTCCGGGCTTCCCGAGGGGTGGCGACCCGAAGCAAGTGCGCTCGCGCCTGCCGAACGGGACGGGCCGAAGTTGACCGCTGAGCGATACGCTCTGCCAGGTAGTCCGGTCCCAAGCCATGGAGGGTTTTATAAACTAAAACCAGGACCTTGAATCTAATCCGGGCCGCAACGGGCAACCAGTGCAGGCGGGCCAGGACTGGGGTGATGTGGTTGTAACGACGCACACCAGCCACCAGCCTGGCCGCTGCGTTCTGTACCCGCTGCAGGCGCCGGAGAAGATTCAAGGGCAACCCCATGTAGAGGGCGTTGCAGTAGTCCAGCCTCGAGATCACCAGTGCTTGGACCACTGTTCTCAAGGAGTTCGCGTCGAGGTATGGGTGGATCTGGGCGATCCGACGGAGATGGAAATAGGCGGACCTGGTCACCGACGCCACCTGGTGCTCCATGGCAAGCGCCGGGTCCAGGAACACACCCAGATTCCGCACCCTCTCCGCAAGCTGGAGGGAAACTCCCCCCAGACAGGGAAGAGGGCCACCGTACCGCGACGGCGAGCTCCCGAAGAACATGACCTCCGTCTTCTCGGGGTTGAGCTTAAGCCTGTTCGCCCCGGTCCAAGCCAGTACGGCCTCCAGGCACCCTTCGAGAACTTCCACAGCTTCCACAGCAGAGGTGTTAAAGGAGAGATAGAGCTGCGTGTCATCAGCGTACTGATGACAGCAGACTCCAAAACTCCTGATGACCCCCGCCAACGGCCTTACGTAGATGTTAAACAGCATGGGGGACAGAGACGACCCCTGCGGAACCCCACAAGGGAGGATCCAAGGGGCCGATAACTCCCCCCCATGCTGCACGTACTGCGGCCGGCCCTCCAGGAAGGAACGGAGCCAACTGCGAGCAGTGCCTCCGATTCCGACCTCAGAGAGCCGGTCCAACAGGATACCGTGGTCGACGGTATCAAAGGCCGCTGACAGATCCAGGAGGACCAACAGGGAAGAGCAACCCCTGTCGGCCGCCCTGAGAAGGTCATCTTGCAGGGCGACCAAAGCTGTTTCGGTACCCCGGCGGGGCCTGAACCCGGACTGCCTAGTATAGTTTTGTATTTGCTTTTTTAAAAATTACATCTCTTCAAATACCCAGCTAGCCTAATGCCTGCTTAGTGGCTGGATTGGATAGAGGATCCTTGTTGTTATGCTCCAAAACAAGTAACTTGCCCAAACTCCGTATCTTTGGCAGCTTGTGACCAAGTAAGAAAGGGGAGTGACTCCCTCAGAAACAGGGGGCGGGGGGCTCTTTCTGTTTAGTTCATGAACTGCCAGTTCTGCTCACTAAATATTAGGGTGTGGTTTTTTTTTTCCTAATCACAAAAGTAAAGGATAAGCTCATTCGGAACATTGTTAATGAGCTAGTAAGGAATAGGAATCAAAAACGTATCATGAGCTTGCTCTGTTGACACTGCTCTTACTCTTTAGATGCTAAACAGTAACAATAATGCTAAAACCTTTTGCAGAAGTGCATTGATATAACTTTGAGCCACAAAATTTGGCTGGTATGGGTGTTTGGGTGGGAAAAAAAGAATAAATGTTGCAAAGCAAGGAATTGCAACAATTGGAATAACGCTGTGAAAAAAAATGGTATTTTGCTGCTGGTGAAAGAAATCAATAGGACTGGGTGCCACTGTGCAACTGAAATATGTTAACAAAACCTGAATTTTTTTGTCACTGTGAGCAAAGTGGAAGGTGGTAACTATTAGGTAGGATTGTTCCAGATTCAGCAGCACCAAGGGTTCTTGTGTCCTTAAAGGCCATATAAATGGTAAGACTTTTGACTCATTCAGATGGAGCAGATTCAGGAGCAGGCAGTGCAGCACATAGCTGGATTTTGATACCTTGCTGGCATGGACTCTGCTCAATCAGCAGCTACCACTCCATAGCTGAAGCAGGTACTCTTTGGATGCCATAAGACCTAGGGCTGGCCCTGGTTACAACTACGTTCATAGCTCTGTTATTTATTTGGTTCTTTATAGTACAGTATCTCTAGTTTATGAATGTGGGATATTGCAATTCTGTACTTGTGATTCAAAAAGCCAGGAAATGGCCCGATATTGGCTGTATAATATCATGCCTGCATTGCCAGCAGGAAAAAATGCCATGCTTTACATACCAATGGGCAGCCTGAATGTTGACAACACCAGTGGCAGCAGTAAAGATGGCCTACATAGCATAACCTCTTGTACTTACTACCATTCACAAAGTGATGCCACTCTAAGGAAAATCACAGAAGCCGATTCCATTATTCACCAGTTAATTCTTTGCCATCCAAACGCAAAGCTATTGTCGGGGCTGTTTTTCAACAAGTGTGAACGGAACTCAGTTTCAAAGTTACCCCCCCCCCATTTTATAATTGCTTCATAGAATGCTGATTTGCTGTGTTGCACAATATCTACGTATTGCTGCACCCTCATTCAGCATTGATAAGGAAAATAAGCCAAATCTATGAATGGCACTGTAGGTTATGAAGGGTTTATTAAAAAATAGGGTGGATTAAAAATACAATTTAATAATAGATTCTACTGGCCCGGCTTCATACGTAGAATCACAAAGGGACGGGTGGGTGTCGTGCAAGGAAGTAAAGGACATGTTTCTCCTGTGCAAGCGTCAGGGACTGAGATGGAGCAAATAGTCTTCGCTTTCCAGCAGAGTCAGAATTAGCTAACTCTTGGCTAATGGGAGAGTCCTGTTTATGAATGAAGATGTTACAGCCAGGGAAGGGCCCTTGCTGAGTGAGATGCCGTCACGGATGATGATGCTTTTATTATTTATCTAGTTAGATGATGTGATAATTGAATGTTTTGGTAGAACTGTTTGTTCAGCATGAAGAGAGGCTTTCAAAATAATCTAGACACGAGTAAAGATCTACTGAAAGTGTGATAGAGAATAATCATTGTTTGAGTATTTCACTCTGGCTTTTTTAATTGGTGTTGATTTTTTTGTTTTTTGTTTTTGCTTTCATTTTGCCACGATGTCCTATTTTTAAGTCTAAAAGTATAAAGCTTCTTCGATCTTTGATATTGCTTTCCATTTTTTATATTCCTGATTTTATATTTACAAAATATAAATTTTGATGTAATAATATATTTACTCCTTCCCTACCCGAGACATGTTCCCAAGGCAAGAACCTTTGCATATCCTAAGCACCATCCAATTTCCCCCACTGGTATTTGTTTTTTAAGCCACATGTCCCAAGATAATCAGAATCCATTATTTATGCAGCATACCCCAGACCCTGCTGCCGTACTTTACCTATGCTCTCCCAGGATCCACATTCCATTCATATGCAAGGTATTATCTTTGAAAATGGTACCAATTAAATATTTGGAAATAGCATACTGTAACATGTTGATATATTTCCTGGCTTGCTACAGCCTGTTGAATCTCCGAAGTGCAGGGCTGGGGAACCTGTGTGGATGACCTGAGTCCCACTGCCCCTCAACATGGACCAGGTTGAGGAGCACCTGTTTCCCCAGCTGTACCCTGGAAGTGCCTCGCTTTCCCACCCATGTGAATCTTCTCTCAAAACCTTTCTTGAGGCATCTCCTTGCACCATCTACTTAGATAGTAACTGAGTTTCTCACCACATGTTGCCCAACAGACAGTAATAAAGTAGCTTGGTTGTTGCTCTGTTGCAGCTAACATTTCACTTCATTAATTTATTATGAGAGTGTTTATGTTCCAATCAGGCTCCTATAGGTTTGGTCTAGGAAAAATAACTGTTGTCAATAATAACGGTGTTCCAGAAAGTCAATTACTGTATGTCTTATGGCAACCCTTTTCAGAATGTTCTAGGAAGAGAGATGTAAACACACACACACGCACACACACACATTTAAATAAACTGCGCACAATATGCTATTAACGTCCACTGTCTTTCTCAGCAGCCACACTCAAATGTTGGCCAGGGGCCGTAAATAAATTTTACTCACTTACACTCAAAATGGCTGTAAACACCTTTTAGTGAGTGGAAATCTATAGTTTTTAGCATGCACAATCTCTATAATGCATACACAGACACATCTAAAGGGACCAGATTTGGTGACATGCTAAGATCTTATGGAACCGTGGAGAAAATTCTCCACACCTGTCTGTCAAAACTCTTCCTGTCCCAATGTTACGCCATTTCATCAATCTCTTTTGCTTTTTAAACGATTGCTTCATTTCTGTGACATCATTGTGCTTACCCTTTCCAGCATACTATTATCTTGGGTGGTGGTGGTGGTTGTTCCCCCCTGTGGCAAACCTGCTCATTCTTGCAATAAGGCTGAACCCTATCAGATCAAATGTCACGCTGCAGGCACTGCATCAGGACTAGCAAAACTATTCTAGAGCTAATAATCATTTTCTCTTTCTTTAAAAATGAAAGGGAAAGGCCCTAACTCTGAGCTGATCCAGATACCCTGCTCGGTCCTCTAGTGCAATTGCTTGATGTTCAGCATCATGCCGGTTTCCACCACCACCACCATCCCCCCCCTCTCTCAAAAAGAAATCTCACTTGGTTTGTCTAGGGATTCAAAACTGGGTCAAGTGCTCCCCCTCCTCTGGTTTTTATCAACATGGAAAACACAGGGATAAAAATAAAGCTCCTTGTTTTCAAAAGGCTTCATCTCCCTGAGCAGAGAAATGAGAGTCATTGAACCAGCATTAGTAATAACGCTAATCATAATAATGACCAAATAAAGCCGGCGTATAAGTTGATATTGTCATCTCCCTTGTCAAGCAAGCGTGAACACATTTGGAGCCTTTCCCTGCACAGCAATGGCCAGTGGCTTCCTACCTAGGCTCCCCTCTAGCCTCGATCAGGGCAGGATACAGCCGGGTTATATCCTGCAACTACCGGTACTTCATGATTCACAGGAAACCAAGACCGTGTTTCTTTCACCCTGGCGGTGACTTAGGCAAGAGAGGCTCCTGCTTGTCTTTGGAATACATTTACGAGTTAAGCTCTGCATTAACAAGTAAAGACTCTCATCTGGGAACCAAATTAATAAAAGTGGTGGCCACGGAGTGAGCGAGATGAATGGAAGATCTCACTGATCAGAGATAGCTGCGCAAGAGTCTTGTTGAGTTCAGTCTCATTCCAGTGAATGGCACCCAAACCCCACCCCACAAGCCTCCGTAATGTCAGAGAAGACAACACACTCTTTTGCTTCCCCAAGATGGAGGAGATAGAGCTAAGTGGATGGGGAGGAGGGGGATATAGATGCTAATTGGTCCCAGCCTTTTTATCCTCACAGGAGATATGTGAGGTGGGTGAAGCTGAGAGATAGTGGCTGGCCCCAGGGTCACTCACCGTCATAGGTGTCAGGGGATCTGCAGGCTATTTTTCTGTATTGTAGCTGAGCTGTGTTGCACTCTGTTAGCAGCTCTGTGGGATTCCCCCAGATTGTCCGTATTGTTCACATGCAGACACATCATGAGGCAGTGCTGTTGCCTGAGGTGCAAAAATACCCCTGTGTGTGTGAGAATTCAAGGGCCTTATAAGAGGGTGTAGCTCCTTGCTATTCTCAATCACAGACTCGCTGACAATTTGTTCTTGGTGAATGCGTCCTCCCTCTGCCCACCTGTCTTGCCCAACAGGTCCCTTTGCTACCTCTTTCATCCACGTGTTGGCTCTGTAAGGGAAGAAGAGGATGGGGAAGAGAGAAGGAGAGTCTCACTTAAGCACCATAGAAAGGATTGGGGGCAAAAACACAACAGGAAATGCATACATATTGTACAGTACCTCTTATTTCTTCATTGGTGCTACCATTTCAGCACACGTGTCTGTGTGATTCCCCCTCCCCCCTTGGTAGGCTGGTAGCTGTACAAGTGATGTGAAAGGATGACAAAGCTGTTATATTAGAGACCCCAGTAACAAAGCTGGAATGCACAGATTGTGTTTCTGGTACAAGGTGCCATGCACCAGATTGTTTCATTGCTCTCTGCCATTTGGCTCATTTGGAGCACTTCCAATGCATACTCTTAGCCATGTGGTTAAAATAGCCTTGTAAGGTAGCATATTGCTGTTTTACAAATGGTTGCAGGGACTGAGGCTTAGAGCAGTGACTTGTCTTCCCTGTGAATATTACATCCACATGGAAATAAATTTCTTTCCTCTTTCAATAGGATTGATAATTAGATATTTATTCTTTTTTTCCATTGAAGGGAAAAATAGTCATTTTCAGAAAAGGTACTGCTTTGGCTTCAGCTTCTGTACGAAAAACATTCGTACTTTTGAATGTATTTTAGTTACTTTTGAAAAATGAGAAAGTAGAGTCACTTTTTCAAAAAGGAATGGCAACTATAACCTTACTTAACGACTCTTTTCCAGTCTTGTACAAGACTAGGCTAGGTGATACCTTTATAGGTCACAAATAACATAAAATAAAAAAATGCAAGCTGAGCTTTCGACAACAGGCTATCTTTATCAAAGGATTGTACCAAAATACATTCTTGGTAGAAGATGTAGTCTACCAGGTGCTGAGATCCTTTGTGGCAAGATGGTATTCGCCAGATGATGTTCAGATGTTGCAGGAGGCAGCGCTGGTTTTAAAACTGCATCAAAAGTCCCGGATAAGGTTTCACACCCATCTCTCGAAACAAAGCAGCATAGTCCATGCCCACCCACCCACCCTCCTTCCCTCAATTTGGCTCTCTCAAGACCATGGTCCCTGGAGCCTCCTGCAACATCTGAACATCATCTGGTGAATACCATTTTGCCACAAGGGATCTCAGCGCCTGGTAGACTACATCTTCTACCAAGAATGTATTGTGTACAATGCTTTGATAAAGATAGCCTGCTATCGAAAGCTCTTCTTGCATTATTTTATTTTATTTTATCAGTGACCTGTAAAGGTATCACCTAGCCTAGCCTTGTATTGGGATTTTTTTTTGGGGGGGGGTTACACGACTCAACTCTTTTTTCCAATCTTGGAGGTATAGCCTAAAACTAATTAATTTCAAAGTGACTGTTCAAGCTCCGAGCATTGCCCCTTCCTCACCTTGCCAATCCCTACCCCCTACCTTAATACATTCAGGATCACGTCTCTCCTGAAGCATCAAAGAGTTTCTTCCAAGCTGTGTGTGTGTGAGAGAGAGAGAGAGAGACCATATGTCACCTGCATGGAGCTTCCCAGTGGGGTCAAGAGGAGCAGCCGACGCAGCAGATAGGTTGCAGACACGGCAGCCCATTGGTATGCAACCAAGATGGAGTGCTGGCAGCATGGAATTTTAATAGATGATTATATTCTTCCATCCAGCTATATTTAGAAGCAAAATGAAGCAAAAATGAAGAAGGTGAAACCCTCTTGCCTTCTGCCAAAATGTGGATGAATCATAAGCATCCTGACCCCAGTCAGATTTCATCTTGCTCATATTTTGTCTTCAGCATCACAGGCGTTCTTGTCAGACTGAAATTCATATCAGAGCATTGCATAATTTTAAATTATGGACGTATATGAAATACAGTGTAATCACAATCAAAAGCAAATTAAAATAAAAACTCTTGTTCTGTACTAAAGCTCCTGGATGGCGATCCCCTCTGGAAGCGATACTAGGACCTTTTGCAAATGTATCATCAACATTTTAAACTTATAAACAACTTTTGAATGCTGATTTCTCTTTGAAACCGTTGAAACAACTACTATCTGATGGCTTTAAAATAGATTGGTGGAACTATCAACAGATATATTCACATTTTAAAAATGTAACCAAAGAAGGTGGCTTCATGATTAATGATAACTGTATTTGATAAAATGTTATACTCTGGTAATAAAAAAGGTTCTTAGTAAATTTTATAACCTATTGTTAAATGAGAAATCGAATGAAATATTGATAAAAGATTGCATGATAAGATGGGCAGAAAACTTTGGTTATTCACTGCATTTGGATAAATGGAATTCCTTATGGAACACTGTAAAGCTGTTTAAGTCTATAGCATATAAAGAAAATTGTTACAAGATGTTTTATAGATGGTATCTTTCTCCACACTGAATATCTAAAATGTATAACTGTTCCTCAAGATGCTGGAAATGCAAACATGATAGTGGTACTTTCTGTCATATGTGGTGGACTTGTAAAGAAGCAAATTTATACTGGAAAATGGTAAAACTTTTTTAGAGAGATCATTGAAGATTAAATTAGAGTTTAAACCAGAACTTTTTTTATTGAATATAACTGACATGAACATTTCATATGATCAAAAGTATGTATTGCATCATGTAATTGTTGCAGCAAGGGTTCTGTATGCACAATTCTGGAAGCCATCTGAAGTACCCACGGAAAGAAACCTTTGCGAAAAGATAAGAGAATGTATTGAAATTGACAGACTTTCTGGATATCTGAATGGAGATTATGAAGAGACTACTAAAAGAAGATGGCAAGAAGTAGTTAAATTACTAGTTAACTGATATGTTACTATATTCTGTTATGTATGATCTTTGATTTGATATACTCAATGTAATCCTTCGTGTTTTTTTAATTTTCCTTTCCCCCCTTCCCTTTCTCATTAAAACTAATAAAATCTTTAAATATTAAAAAAATAAGATAGCTTTTGACCAGAATTACCTTACTGCAGTGGCATTATCTTGACCATTTGCTATATCTGCTTTTGTACACATGGTGGGACAAAAACTGCATGCGCACAAGTCCTGCATTGATTGAATTTCTCTTCACCATTAAACAAGTGTAACAACTGATGCTCTTACGAGCTGTAAATGCCTCTTTCCTTAGGCCTCATTAAATACATAAAACTCCCATTGTGTAGCAATACAGAGCAAAAGGATAAATCAGTCACTAAAGGAAGGAAGTAGCTTGGGAGCCATTGTTAAATACCAGAGGAGTGAGATCAGGGCTGTGGAATGCCATTGTATCTTAGGATGTGGTCATGCCTTCTTCCCTTTCTCAATGGTATATACCAGGCATGTCCAAAGTCAGGCCCAGGGGCCAAATGCGGCCCATTTTCAAATTCTGAGTGACCCGCAGCTTCTTCTCCCCACCGGCTCAGCCCGTCACGCACCCCCTCCATCTGGCCCCTCCCCATACCGGATGCAGTTTTATGTTTTGCCTGCCCTCCCTGCCTCTGCCATCCCCCCAGCCACCTGCCCAGCCTACCCACCCCCGAGCTCTGTTTCTGCACCATCCTCCCCGCCTCTTTGCATGTTATAGAGACTTGTCCAAAGTCCGGCCTGGGGGCCAAATGTGACTGAGTGGTCAGCACCCACACATTTTCACCTCACCAAATCTGGCCCTCCTTGCAAAAAGTTTGGACACCCCTGGTATATACCATCTTCTTTTTCTTAGCGTTGTCCCCATATGAAGCAATTAGTAGGAAAAGCAAACATTTGCATGTATGCATTATGTTCGCCTTCCCAGTTTCATTGCCATATTGGGGTGACTTGGGGGCTGGGGTGGGCAGATTGAGGGACAGAAGGGAGGGCTGACACACGCTTTTTGGCACACTGCAGAAAATGCATTTCCCTCCGTGATTGGATAGGGAAGTTCCCAGCTGATTCTGCATTATCTACCAGTGACTAACACGGGAGGTCTTTTTTTCTCCAGGATCTGTTCCGTTTAGTCTATGGTAACTGTGGCACCTCTTTGCTTTCTGAGCCATGCTGGCCTGATAGCATTTTGAGTGTGTTTAAAAAAAGACTTGAGTCAGCCTGGAAGATCCAAGGGTTTCTGCCTTCCCTTCCCTTCTCTTGCCCTCCCCCACCCCGATCCCCCCACCCCGATCCCTCCAGGTTTCTTATGGAGCTGACTAGATTGGACAAGACATGCAGCTGTTGCTGCAGCAGATAGACATATGTCACTTTTGAAGCCTGTCACCCAAACTTCTTCTGAAACACGTCCTTTGCTCACCTTTCTTATGCTACCTCTTGTGTCTGGTCCCACGTGTTGCCTGCTTTCATTACCCATGCATGCATATATAGCCAACTCAAGCAGTCTTTCTGCACATAACAAAATATGCTACTATTATACATGCTGCCTGGACATCTCCTCTTGAGGGTGCACCTCCACTGGAGCAGTGTTGCCTTTTACTCAGTCCAAAGTGTGCTAAATATTAAATGTGGGGAAATGTGATTGTTTCTACCAATTTATCCCAGCTGCATCATGTGACATGAAGACTGACATAATGCAAATACTCACATTATGCTCTTTTGTGAATGCATGGCAGGGTTGTGTTTTCTCTCCTGCCACAGACCCCCCCCACTACTATTTTTAACCTCTTCCCGTGTTATTTTTACGTTTTGTTTCATTTTAGTACATAAATCAGTCATAAAAGAGGCTTAACGGTAATTTATTTTGCATCTGTTTGTTTCCCATATTACTACACAGCTTGATCAGATTAATTTGTCTCCTTGGTTTATTAAGCCCCAAACTTCTTGTCTTTGAAACTAACAACGGGCCGATTCCAATAGCTGCTCCAGTTCAAACAGGCCCCTGAATCAAATGTCCTGTGTAGAGATCCAGAGGGACATAGTGGATAGAGGGGTCAGACTAGGACTCAGACAATTTGGGTTCAGAATACCTGCATCCCTGTTTGCTATGGAAGCTCATTTAGGTTGGGGGTAGCAATGGTAAAACACTCCTTGAAAAATCTCATAAATCTTATTAGGTATCACCATAAGTTGGAATTAACTTGGCAGTAGCATTGCAGACAGAGACAGATACCCATAAATGTTGTGTAAATCCTATTAATTCAATGGGTCTACTTTAGCAAATGGATTTAGGACAATGTTTTCCTTCCTGGTATTCAAGTTAATGAATCTATTTCTGCTATTATTAAGCCCAGATGCTGGTGTGATCATTACATTAAAATAAGTGGTATTTCTCTCTGTAAGAAATGGGATCATTAGCAAAAATGGCCCCTGGGGAACTTATGGGGATTGGATGGATGTTCCGTATCTCATGGCTTGTGTATTTATGTTAGTTGAATATACAAGTGTAAAAATAAATATTAGATTGCCACTTGACCTTTTTTTTTTTATAAAGGATCATACTTCATTTAACGGGCTATACTGCCCAAGCCAAATACAACTATTTTTAAAAACCAGAAGGAGGGAGATGGGGATCTGAGAGGTGCCGATCGACAATTATCCTCTAGGCAGTATAGTCAGTAGAGAAACATGTTCCTATGCTCCCCAGTCAGATGAGATCCATTATAATTTGTTTTAAATTATATTTTAAAAAATCATTTATAACTTAAAAAATCATTTATAACTTTGCATTTCTTTATTTAACTTAGAATATGCAAACACATGCAAATAGATGCTCCTTTCTTCCTCCTCAATCCATTCACCCCTTTCTGGTAATGTGTAAATGGCCATCCTGGAAAGAGGTTTAGAACGCTACTTCTAGAAGTCCCTCTGTTCTCTATTAGAAAATCAGTTCACCATGAGCCTGAAACTTAGGTCTCCTTTTTCAGATGGCTTTGAAGTCATAGAAGGAGGATGCCAAATGACATCTAGTATAGTTGTTGGTTGCCTGTATGGTAACACTGCCACATCCAAGAGCACTTCACCAGCTTAATTCAGGGCAAAACAGTGTAGTGGATACATGATTTATTGTCATAGAATCATAGTACAGTGGTTCCTCTAGATACAAATTTAATCCATTCTGAATGCTTGCTCACAAGTCCAATAATTCATAAGTAGAGTAGCCGTATCTAAAAAATAAAACATAAAACAATTGAAAAAAATTGTAAGTAGACCAGACCGCATCTAAAATTTGTAAGGCAGCAGTTAAAATGGCAACAGTTTTCCACTCTTAAGTCAAATTGCTCGTAAGTAGAGCTGCTCGTAAGTAGAGGTACCACTGTATTGTAGAATTGGAAGGAATCCCCCAAATGCCATATTAACCTCTTGTCAAAGCAGGAAATCTGTAGCTAAAGCACCCATAACAGATGGCCATCTAACTTTTTTATTTATTTATTTATTTATTTTATTTTATTTTATTTTATTTTATTTTATTTTATTTCTATACCGCCCTCTTCCAACGGAACTCTGGGCAGTTTAGATCAAAGTTAAAATACAAAATGGAAAAAATGGAAAAAAAGCCAGGGGAATAGGAGGGAAAACCCTCAGTATCAATTTTAAAAGTTCATTCCCAAATATACTTACTGTCTGGAAGTTCTTTCTAATATCCAGTTGAAATAACTTTTCTTGTAATTTGCATCTTTTAATTTGGCCTCACCATTTGGAGCCACAAAAAACAAGTTTGATCCATCTTCCACGTGACAAATGTTCAAGCTACTAAAATATGGCTATCATATCACCTCTTTATTTTCTTCGAGATAACTATGTTTGGCTTCCTCAGCCATTCCTTGTGGGGCTAGGTTTCCAGATTCTTTCCCATTTTGTATCTCTTTGATTCATTATTTTTGCTTTGTTATCAGATTTAATTATGTTTGATTGGTTATTTTTATTTTCATCTATACATTCTATATTGTTTAATTTTATTATTCATTGTATTGTCCATGTCTTAACTTTTGTAAGCCGCCCAGAGTGACCATTGGTCAGATAATGCAGTATAAAAATCAAATACAGTAAGTAAATAAATAAATAAATATAAATTTGTTTACCTTTCTCTGGGCAAATTACAGCTTGTGAATATTGTTCCTTAATTGTGTCCTGATCTTGAAAAATTATTCCACATGAGTATTCTTAAAATAATTGGTGATCTGATGACAGTGAAATAGTTAGAAGATAGCCTTTTTTTCTGAGATTCCTTCACTGCTTATTGCAGAGTTTGCTACAGGCCCTTCCTCATGATTTAACTGTGTTTTCTTCCCATCTGAGGACTAGGGTCAGTGGTGTTATTTCTTCCCATCTGGCCATCACACCTATTTTGGAGAAAGGGCACTGAATGTCTCCTTCAAAACAATTAGTGTTGTTGATTCTGCCATATGGTTCCAAGCTGTCAAAGAGTTCTGCGGTGACAAAGAGAGGTGTTCACCATGCAATTATTATGAGAAGAGGACCCATGTTCTGAACCTTATGATTCATCCATCCACTTTTGAGTCAGCTGGAGCCACCTGGGGTTGACCAAGCAGTGGGTCTTACTGAGGCCTCTGTCTGCACTTATTTCAAAAAGTACAATTACCTTCTCTATAAGCAACCGGAATCTTTTAAGGAAGTGCTTCAAACATATTTATTAAACGCCTGAACAAATGCTTTTTAGATGGTATTTTGTGCTGGATTTTTAAAAAAGGAGATTAGACTAACATTTAAGCTTCCAATCGGAAGATGGTCATTCCATTGCTAACGGACTTCAGAAATGAGCTGTTGTTTCCCCTAAAAAAAAATGACTCTTTCAAAAATGTAGCAAATAGAAACTGTGCTCCAAAAGGACTTTAATTATGTGATTATTCACCTCTTGCAATGGCCTGTTTAGTGTCATTGTTTCCTATATCTTCTGCTGCTTTGGTGCTATGTCCCCTATTTTCTTCCCTCTATTTCTCACATGGCCAACCAGGGATCACATAGTGAACTTGATTACAAAACTGTCACCCAGGGCAAATAAATGTTATACTTTATTCACAGTGAGAACAATATATCCTGAGTGGACAAACGCAGTTTCAGCGAAATTAACCAACAAACTCATCAAAGGCTGTAGGAGATTGTCTTTTTTGATATCGCCAAAAACGTAATCAAATACAGTAGGTTTGGCTCATCCTTTGAAATAAGCTTCTCTGTTGCCTCAGGCCAATTTTTCTTCCTGGCCCTCCTGTCTTAGTTCAGGTAATTAATTCAGAATCTTCCGCTCTCTGACCGTTCATTCACTCTGAGCCATGTAAGTGGGTTAGCACCACCTGCAAGCATATCCTTTGAAAATACCATTTTGACTATATCAATAGCATTTGGCAGAAATGCCAAATGCAAGGGAAGAAATCCTTATTAGGAGATCATTTGGTTATACTGTATGTCCTAACAATGAGACGACCAGGTACGCTTCTAAAGACAGAGTGACTTCTCTTCTTTCTGACTACACACAATATACCACACAGAGCATCCTCTGAAGTTATTTGCCTCAAATGTAACATGCACGGTTTTGTCACAAACAAAGAGGAATACACTGCATTTTCTTTCTTTCTCTCTGATCTCCAGACGATTCCAGCCAGCACATCTCTTGCCAAAATACTGTTAAGATCTCTCTGGGTGGGTTATGCTGATCCCTCAGTCCCCCTGCCAAAGAACCAATCTAGGGTGTTTTGAACAATGCGTGGACTACCTCCCATTGGCATGTTTTTCTGGCTGATGCCTCCATGCTAGAGGTGAATACATTGCCTCCATGGTACGAGCTTCATCTCCTCTGTGCCTGCTGCACTTCTTGAGCTAGCATAATATACTGGGCTACGACAAACAGGGAATGCATTCTGTGTCTACCTTTCACTGGGATTGCCTCTTGTAATAAAGGAGGTCATGCTTTCACATCCTCCTTGCAAGGTAGATCAGGTTAAGAGGCATGTCTTTCTTAAATTAATTAACTGGGTATCTTTTTTATTCTCCCTTCTTCCCCAGCTGGGATGGTGGGTGTATAACAGCTGTGGGAATTAATCATCTGATTGGGGAATATTACCAATAATATGTGTGCACAGCACTGAACTGATATTACTATACCACCCTTCACTTCCCTGCAAGGCCAAAAAGCCTTGTGTGAGTAACCTGGCATTTCTGCCCTCTTCGTGGAGTTATCGTTATGTAAGTTCTCATTTTCATTAGTAGTGTAGTGAGAACAGCAATCATCATTTAAAAGCAAAAGTGGACGATTCCTGGCCCATGAGCTGCAGTATGTGTCTCACACAATTGCCCCTGTTTCTAGCCCTGTTGTTGTAGAATTGGTGGCAGCAGACAGCACTGTTCTCCAGGCCTCACAGATTCTTCCTCCCACCTCTCTTCCTGACTCTTCAGAAAAGGAAGAGGACACCCCACCTTGTGGCCTCATAGCACTCTGCTCTGCAACAGGGTCATTCTGCACCTTAAAAACCTGTCGTCAGGTTCCGGTGCCAAACTTCTGACATCGGATCTCAGGGCAAATAAGACAGGAAGTTGGCTGCACATCTTTCGTCAAGTAAACTGCAGCTGTTGAGAAAACTTAGGTGTCTTGAAATCATGAGGGATAAAGGACTAGGAAAAGTTTAATTCAGGCATGTCCAAACTTCGGCCCTCCAGATGTTTTGGATTGCAACCCACAGTCCTTTGCCATTGGCAGTCTAAGCTTAGAATTCTGGGAGTTGTGGTCCAAAACATCAGGCGGATCGAAGTTTGGACATGCCTGGTTTAATTGAATATGCTTGGCAACAATTGCCTGTCCTAAGCTGCTGTTTGTATTTTCAAAGGAAACTGGATATTTGTGTTTTATGTATAATATCAGTATCTAGGTCTCATGCAGTCTCCCCTTTGATTCTAGGCAACTGGTAACATCTGTGCTAGTTGAGCACCTGAGTACACATTGCATGTGAGTACAGAGATAGCTCTGTCGGTCTCCCTTCTTCCAGTTCTGTCACCTCTCTTGCCAAATAGAAGATAAGCTTTTCTGTAACGTGGGCTGGTCTGCAACTCCCATCAATGCCACAGCCACTGACTGTGGGGATTGGCCACAAAGGGAATAATGCTCCAACACAACTAGAGGTTCCCACCTTACAATGCCTGCTATTTTGCAACTTCCATTCATTTCTGAGGGATAACTCTTTCATTAGAGGATATCTATCTTAAATTAATTCTCAGACTGCACTTTTATTTATTGCCATGCATTAAAATCTCTCTTAGAGAGGTTCCCAGTGTTCAGTTTCCGAAGAAATCTAACAAGCTGTTCATTGACTTTACTTTTCATGACCTTCCTGCAACCTTCCACTTGGTCTTCCATACTCCCCTAATTCCCTGCCTATCTGATTATTCAGTTCTTCTTTTTCTTTTAATTACTTCAGATGTTCTTCAGGTCACTATCTTTATAGAGTTCTGTATATTTCCACCTTCCTATCCCCCATTTCTTCTTAACATACACTTTCTCCCAAAGCTATTACAACTGCCTTTAAGCTGATGTAATTAAAACAGGTTTTTTAACTCCTAGGCTCCATCCTTTGGTCTGATCTATCTAAGACGGTTACTTCACGTCCTTCCTCGTTCCAAGATTATGTTCGTTTTGTGATAACGTTGTTCACAGTCACGTGGTCTTGTCCTGGTTCTGTCCCTGTTTCCGTTTACCCATGGGCGTGATTGATAGTATCATAACAACCACTACTTCACATCCTTGTTTTGTGACAATTAATGAATTTTCCTCGGATTGTTTACCCTTTTATTTTTCTCCTGGGCTTCCGTTTTTCGATATTTCGAATCTCCGCAACTTTGCCTTTCATGCGTTAAGTGGCAAAACTCCTGGTTTCATGCCTTCTTCCCTCTTTGCGATGCATTGTTTACGCCGTTGGGATTCTACTGGAGAATGCAACTTCGCACTCCTGCCACTAGATGGAGAATGTGTGCATTGCGTGACAAGCGTTACTTCACGGGCACTTGTCTCGAATCAAGAACCGAGACAAGACAATTCCCGAGGCCAGGGAGAGGTATGTCTCGTCACGCTCTGTTCCTGGTTCAGGGGGTGTAGTCGGGACGAACTCCCGCTGTCATGCAATGGACGTGGAGTAACCTTTTTTTGTACCGGTCCCAAGCGGGACAGCAAACTGCGATGAAAGAGATGTGAAGTAACCGTCTAACTCTTCTGCTATTTTCCCATGTTACTACTCTGGTCTGTCTGTTTTCCAAAGGGTTGGATGAGCAATTACAAGTTACAATTAATTTGCTTCTTATAAGCAATCCCTTTTCCCAATAATAAATTCATGAATACAATAGATTGTGATCACACTTATGTTGTAATGTAACTGGAATCTCATAGTTGCTTTGATAATTACAAGCATATGGCCTTAGTAAATGGTGGAACGTGATAGTGACAGAGGTTAAGAAATTGTTCATACTGTGCTTTTCTTCTGCCACTTTACAGTGTTGTGGCTGTTTAGACAACAATGGGGAGTGGTGTAAATATTATTTGCAGCACAGGTCAACAGTATATAGTATCTAGATATGTATGCATTTTATGTTAGTTTTATTTAATTTCAAGAATTGATCACATAAAAGTTACTTCTAAAGTTGTAATTATAGTGCAAATTGACTGTTTTGAGCCTCGGTCTGCACCAGCATGTATTTACTTTTAAATGTAACTTTCCAAATTCTGTTTCATAATTTTTAATTAAAAAACATTATCCTGCTGCAAATCAGTCCAAGGTGACCTTTTGTGCACTTGGACTTAATGACCGCAGTATGTGTTTGTGTGTGCTTGCATGCACTCAGCGCATCACAGTGCTTAATCGTGGCAGACTCAGTTTGTTTTGAAGGCCATAGGATGGTTACTCTTAATGCTACCTAATGTGATAAAAACCTATATAAAGAATTGAATATATGTACAGCACTGTACAGTATACTGTACTTCTGCTGGTAGAGAAGACAAGAGAGAGGTAAGGGGCTGTCTCTGTGTACAATATTTTGTATGTAGAGTGTGCATGCACACAGGTGCATGCAGATGTCCTAGTGAATGTGCAGACACAGGAGTGTTGCTAGCTGCTGCGAGCACAAATCCTTTGCATGCCCAAAATGTGCAAGAACAGCATATATATATACAGTATATATATTTATAGCGCTAAGCCCTTTGAGTAGGTTGTCAGGATTTCTAACTTTCTGAAAGCTTTAAAGTCACTGCCTAACGCACTAATTCTCTACTCAGTTCTGTCATACTGCAGATTCCTATAACCACATGGAGTGTGAGGACTCAGTGTGAGATTTAGAACTCTGGGCATTCTTGAAGGGGTAAAATGTAGAGTGGTCTTTTCAGCTTCCAAATATGGCAGATTTCAGAAAGCTGACTTCCCTGGGCATCTGAAGGCACCAAAGAAAACAGGATTTGTGACATTCCTTCTGCCAGAAGAGACTTGCAGCTAAATAAATGTGAATATCCTCCACTGGTACTCAAGAAATGCAAAACAGAAAACTAGCTTTAGTACCATGCTGCAAACTGATACATTTAAGTACATATCATGTATTTTAATTCTGCTATTTATCAAGAAGTCGATCCAACATGTGGTATCTTTCCAGTCAGTGTAGAAGTAACCCTTCATTTATCCTCAGTTGGATTGAGAATATGTCAGTAAGATGACAACAAGACACTGGTTCAAATCTCATCTCAGTCATATACTCCCTTGGAAGTCTTCTGTAAGTTGCTATCCTCTCATCTTCAGTTTCCCATCCATATTATGCATTTAATGCAGAGGTTTCCAATCCTAGATTCCCCAGTTCAGACATTCTTGGACTAATACTTTCAAATGCTTTCACCACTCGCTGCGCTGGGGAGGTTGTCTGGACATTGAGGTCCAAGAACATCCAGGAACTAAATTTGGAAAACACTGATCTAATGATAACAGTATTGGCCTCCAATATACAGTAATCCTGTTGCTGAGGGTAATTGAATGAAATGCCTCAATTACACACCCACCATACTCAGGTTCATTGCTGGAGGTATGTGTCATTTCAGGGCCAGCTGGCTCAGTCATTTCTTGGCAATAATGTTCTAAATAATTCTTCAGAGATCAATAAAAAGAGTTTCTATTGCTAAACACTTACTTCAGTCTTTGTATGGTGCCCTCCGAAAAGACAAGAGGAGTGGAAGGAGAAGAAACCTGATTTTTCAGAAGACATAGTGCATCAGATTTAAAAGTGTTGTTCCTCCACTTTCCCCGCTTCTGACACCATTATCACAAGTAGCACTTCCTCTAGTTAAACATATTTTCTTTTTTATTCTTAGCATATATACAGTGGTGCCTCTACTTACGAGCAATTTAAGAGCAGAAAACCGCTGTCGTTTTTAACTGCTATCTTACAAATTTTAGATGCGGTCTGCTCTACTTACAATTTGTTTTGTTTTGTTTTATTTTATTTTATTTTATTGATTTTTGAGATCTGGCTGCTCTACTTACGAGTTGTTCAATTTATGAGCATGCATTTGGAACAGATTAAACTCGTAAGTAGAGGTACCACAGTACTATGGCAGGCACTTGGGAGTTCTCGATTTTGATTCCTGGTGAGCCACAAGGCTTGCTGAGCCAGTCACCTCCTCTCAGAGCGGCCTACTTAATCAGTAGGGGGACTGGTTTGTTTTCCTTGGCTTCAGAGACTAGGACACGGGGCAGTGGTTTCAAACTACAGGAAAGGAGATTCAATTTAAACATTAGGAAGAACTTCATGACGGTTAGAGCTGTCCAGCAGTAGGATATGCTGCCACGGAGGGTGGTGAAGTCTCCTTCTTTGGAGGTTTTTAAGCAGAGGATGGATGGCCATCGGTTGGGAGTCCTGTGATGGGGGTTTCTGCATGGCAGGGGGTTGGACTGGATGGCCCTTGAGGTTTCTTGAACTCTATGATTCTATGATGTTTGGAGGATAAAATGGGGAGGAAGAAAGCCACCTGAGTTACCTGGATCCTTGAAGGAAAGATTGGGTATAAATACCGTATAACCAATGCAGAAATAATATTAAGTCAAACTTGTACTGTGTGCTGAAGCGTATCACAAGGAAATAAAAAGAGAACAAGCCTACATGTGTGTATTTAAAAACTACTGTAATCTCACTGTGTCCACTGAGACTTACCACAAAGGAGGAAGTATGTTCACAACCACAGCAAAAGAGTCCAGAGGGCAAGGAAGACAGTGTGATATAATATTTACAGTGGCAGTAAATCCTGGGCTCAGGATACATAGTTGGGTCTCAGGAGGAGTCTTGTGGTAGATAGACTGCCAAGCCATTGTCAGTGTCAACAGTGAGCACTGGACAGGCCTGATTTCCATATCAAGGGCTAAAATTAGTGTTTTTATGGGTCCAGCCTTAGGCTGGGGAGCGTTCTTCCTGAAACTAGACTATTCCACATCTCAGTTGAATCTCTGAGTCAGTCGCCCAAGATTGCACGTAAGCATGCAAGAGTTGCTGCTGACCAGGCTCATACAGAACACAAAGCTCTTGATACTTGGGCCGTCACTCCAGGGGCTTCACACGGCATCATATAGGGCAGCGATGGTGAACCTATGACACGGGTGCCAAAGGTGGTACTCAGAGCCCTTTCTGTGGGCACCCAACATCGACCCTTCAAAGCCACCTGTATACAGGTTAAATTACTGTATTGGCAGTTTGCAAAAAAAATTAGTGGGTTCTGAATTGCAGTTTGGGCACTCGGTCTCTAAAAGGTTCGCCATCACTGATATAGGGGATGAATTATGGTTGGAACAAGTTACGTATTTGTCTTCCCTTTCACACTTGAAGATTTTGAGACCTAAGCAAAATGTCCATTGTATCCCAGTAGGGTGGGTTCCAGTTTCAAGTTCTGAGGTTTCCATGAGGAAGTCATTGCTCAGTGTTGTTTTTAGTGAAATTACTGAGTTTTAGACTTCCTGGTCCTTTTGGACTCCATTTCCAGCCTGGGGACTTTTGTGCTTCTTATACTTCATAATTTATTGCCCAATGTTATACTTGTCACGTAGAATACAAATATAGTTTTGTTGTTGTGCATAAAATTGTGTGTGTGTGTGTGTGTGTGTGTGCAGAAATGTGTGTGTGTTTATATGTATCCAAAATTACTACCTTAAGTGTAAGTCACAGCAGGGTGGTAACTTCTCTCCCCAGACCCAAATCAGAATAGAAATTATCTGTCACGTACAGCTAACTTGGGGTGGGGGGAGGAAAGTGGAAATAAATTCTTCCAATAGCCAAGTAGGCTATTTCTATTCGAATCAGGGCTGGGGAGAGACAAGATAAGACACCTTCACCTTATGTGCTATCTTTAGTGTGGGGATTACACCCCCTCCTGTACCTATAACCAAAAGGAAAGGAAAAGGAAAGAAAGTGGATAGAAGAGATACATACTGCACGGCATATACCAGGGAACAGCTTGATCACGTGAACTCCACAACCCAGACCATCAAAAATATAAAATGTATATTCCCTTAATAGGAAATTTGGATTTTGGTCACGGATGTATGGTTAATGCAGATTTCCTCTACATTCAGTTAGTATAATGTGAAATGTAATGCTAAATTTTACCATCTTCAGTATGTCCGAACGTGAATGGAATACTGTCCGAGGCTCATCATGTATCTTAACCCGCCTTATACTACTTAAAACTCTTTCTTGAAGGGTTATCACCTGCTGCCACCTGTGGCCCATTCCTTGACCATTTCATAATTTGATTTTGTTACACATACACTGACCTGCAGTCCTACTGTTTTCTTTTGAGGTTATAATTGTTGCCCCTTTGTGTGTCTAATCTTCAATCCAAGGAAAGATAGGATGTTAGTAAAACAAAGAGGTCCTTTAGGTTCAGTTAGAATGCTCACTTGGCTCCAGCAGGCTTGCACCAGGAGTAGCAGAAACCTGCATTGCCTCTGCAGTCTGCACCTGTGCCTTCATTTGCTAATTGTTCACTAATTAGCATTAATTGTCACTTATCTGCCCTAAAAACCATGAAATATGGTGAACCGGCCATTGGAAATCACAGCCAAGTGCCTTATAATTGAGATCCAATTAAGAAAAAAATATCCGCACTTCATTATCTTGTGACGTTTATGTTACTGTGAATTTAATTAATTAGAGTTCAGTTAATTTGAGAATGACCTCCCCCCCTTCCCATTATTGATGTGATAATGAAGAGAAAAAGTAGGCCTCAGAGGCCTTGAAAGCTGGGAGCCCCACCCAAAAACTAAACTCCCTGATTTTCCTTCTCCAGCCTAGTACACCCTGGATGTATTTCAGTAGTTACGTTGGGTGTTTGCTCTACCTGGTTCCTAAGGTTTCCTACACTGTGGGTAAGTAGATGGGAGGAAAACAGAGGATTCTGGTATAAGGAGCATAAGTATATTTGAAAATGCATTTATTTCCATTTAGTGCAGCTTTTTGTGGCAACAGGAGATGGGAGTCCAAATCCTCTAGTGCCTTGTTGGAGAAGACCCAGCCTCCATGGCAGGGGTGTCCAAACTTTTTGCAAGGAGGGCCAAATTTGCTGAGGTGAAAATGTGTGGGGGCCGACCATTCAGCCTGAAGGGAGGAGAAAGGGCGTGGTCCGTGCGCATCTGCAACAGCCGCAAATGCTCAGGTTTCAAGGTGCCCAAGGGCCCAGCAGCTGTTGCACAGCCCAGGAATCGGCCCATGTGCGCCCAAGTTGCACCACTGCTCGCATATGCTGCCTTCCCTCGCAAGGAGGCGGGGAAGACGCTGCAGCAATGGAGCCAGGAGCAGGTAGGCAGGGCGGGTTGCTGAGGGGATGAACAGAGGCAGTGAGAAGAGGCTGAGGGCCACTCAAAATTTTAAATTGGGCCGCATTTGGCCCCCGGGCTGGACTTTGGACATGCCTGCTCTATGGTTTTGGACAAGCTACATGGTCCCAGGATACTCCCATAGTCTTCTGACTATTTTGTAACTGGAAAAATCTCAAAAGAGTCACCATAAATCAGAATTAACTTGACAGCATATGATTATTATTATTCATTTTGTGCAAACGGCCACAGTGCCAGAGAACTGGAGGATAGCAGATGTCACACGAATTTTTAAAAAAGGAAGCAGGGGGGACCCGGGAAACTACAGACCAGTTAGCCTTACATCTGTCCCAGGGAAGATGGTGGAAAGCCTCATCCAAGAGAAAATCTTAAAACACATAGAAGAACAAACCTTGCTGAGACAAAGTCAGCATGGCTTCTGTTGGGGTAAGTTTTGTCTGACAAATCTTTTAGAATTTTTAGAAAAGGTCAACAGGCATGTGGATTTGGGTGAACCGGTGGATATAGTCTATCTGGGTTTTCAGAAGGCTTTTGACACAGTCCCTCACCAAAGGCTGCTGAGAAAATTGCACAGTCAGGGGATAAGAGGGCAGGTCCTCTTATGGATTGAGAACTGGTTGAGATCCAGGAAACAAAGAGTAGGTGTCAATGGGAAATTTTCACAATGGAGAGAGGTGAAAAGCGGGGTGCCCCAGGGATCTGTCCTGGGACAGGTGCTTTTCACTCTGTTCATAAATAACCTGGAGACAGGGATAAACAGTGTGGTGGCCAAGTTTGCAGATGACACAAAACTTTTCCGTGTGGTAAAAACCAGAGAAGATTGTGAAGAGCTCCAGAAGGATCTCTCCAAACTGGGGGAATGGGCTGTGAAATGGCAAATGCGATTTAGTGTAGCCAAATGTAAAGTAATGCATATTGGGGCAAAAAATCAAAACTTTATCTATCAACTCATGGGCTCTGAGTTATCCGTGACGGATCAGGAAAGAGATCTTGGTGTGTTGGTGGACAGCTCCATGAAGGTGTCTACTCAATGAATGGCAGCGGAGAAGAAGGACAATTCCATGCTAGGGATTATCAAAAAGGGGATTGAAAATAAAACAGCCAACATTATAATGCCATTGTACAAAACGATAGTAAGGCTACACCCGGAGTATTGTGTACAATTCTGGTCACCGCATCTCAAAAAAGACATAGAGGAACTGCAAAAGGTGCAGAAGAGAGCAACTAAAATGATTACTGGCCTGGGGCACCTCCCTTATGAGGAAAGGCTAAAACATTTGGGGCTCTTTAGTCTGGAAAAAGGCGCCTGAGGGTGGATAAGATTGAGACGCACAAAATTATGCAGGGAATGAGTAAAGTGGATAGAGGGAAGCTCTTCTCCCTCTCACAAAATACCAGAACTAGGGGACATATACTCAAATTGAGGGCTGGGAAAGTAAGAACAGACAAAAGAAAATATTTTTTCACACAGCGTATTGTTAGTCTGTGGAACTCCCTGCCACAGGATGTGGTGATGGCATCTGGCCTGGATGCCTTCAAACGGGGACTGGACAGATTCCTGGGGGGAAAGTTCATCACAGATTACAAACCATGATAGAGATGTGTAATCGCCAGGCTTAAAACCGGGGTGTTTCAAGGGCCAGATGCAGGGGAGTGGTATCAGGAGACAGATATCTAGTCTCTGGCGCTCCCAGGAGCATCTGGTGGGGCTGCTGTGAGATACAGGAAGCTGGACTAGATGGGCTATTGGCCTGATCCAGCATGGCTCTTCTTATGTTCTTATGTTTTAACTGCCAAACATAGATTCACCAGATTGTAACAGATAGATTGCAGCATTTAGATTGCCTCCATGACAATAGATTAGGAAAAGGAAGCAATGACTTTTCCTTTCTATTTCACACAGTATTTTATTTTTTCTACTGTGCCTTCTTTGTGGGGAGAGATGAAAACTTCAGACAAGATAGATAGACAAAGCACCCCAGCTCTTCCTCTTTCAGTTCTGATACTGGTTGGTACATGCAGCAATAAAAAAAACATGTATCAAGTTACTGTGGCACTCTTAAGGCTAAGAATTTTATTTCAGGTGCATTTATAGATGAACTATACTGTGCTTTTTCAGATACTTCAGGCAAAGTGTGTCTGAAAAAGCAGATTGTAATCCACAGAAAGTTCACTCTTTGGTTGTGTTGTTGCTGAAATACATGAAAATAGTCACCTCTCTTGAAATTTGATCATGCAAGTGCACAGTTCTAACCAGAATACAGTTCATCAAGGTGAACTGAAAAAGGCTAGGCCATCATAAGCGAGCCATACATTCCACCATGGCTACAAGAACTGCTCAAGGTGTTGATGTAGCTGATTTCATGGCTCTTCTTTGACCAACAGTGCAATGCATCAGTGGAAGTACTTAATGGATAGCACTTTATTTACAAAAACACACCTCGACACAACTGGAGCTACCACAGGCATAACATCAAATTATGTCTGCATAACAGTAGACTTTGCTACTAATTGAACTGAATTTTTTATTCAAAGACAACAACAACAATCTGAACACTGCCTTGGTTGATGAGTTTATTTTTCTAACCATGCTATCCTGTAATAGCTGCCATCATTGAAAAGTCATAGATGGCTACATGGGTAACATTTTGCCTGTATATACACACACACACACACACACACACACACACATGTGTGCGCGCACACACACACACACACACACACACACACACACAGAGTATAGTGTATTTACTGAGAAGGGAAACATTCATTTTTGGAACTACAGTAAAATTGCTTAAACTGGTAAACAGGTAAATGAGAAATTGTGTGGCAGTTAAAGCTGTACAAAGCTAAGGTTTGAGACAAAGGCCTCTGAAGTTTCAGCATGCTGTGGGTTCCCTTTGTGAATCTGAACATATGATTAAAGACATTTACCATGCCATCATTAGCATTTTTAAAAGAAAAAATAGCAATTCTTGGTATTCTAAAAAGTATATATTGCTTTCATAACCTTCCAGTAGCTGCACAGAGATATTTATAAATAATGTTATACATTGATGCCAGAAGAATCAATGAATAAAAACCTTTTTTGCATTTTACTGTCATTTAAAATATATAATTATTTTATATTATTTTGCACATAGAAAGCTCAAAAAAGAACATTTTGATGAGCTTGGAGCCTTTAACTTTAATTGCATCCCTTAGCTAATAAATATTGCTTTACAGGAACCTTATATTGAAGAAAAGCATGTGGTGACAATTATCCTACAGGGTTTGGAGGAAATGATGATAATAAAAACTACAGAGAACATGTTCTTTCTAGGGGGGCAGATAATTAAATTGAAGTCCCCTGGCTGTCAGAAGTCCAAAACCCTTAACAATTCCCACTGACTTCATTATGAGCCATGATTAGTCATTCCCAAAGAAAGACAGCCTACTTCTAAATTTAATTCCACAGCATGGCTTTACATGAACTAAACACAGAGGCTCAATTGTTACTGTTGTAGCCCTGGCAGTATAATATAGAGTGCAGGGACCATTGTTTCGAATAGAATGGAATGGAGTTAAGAATCATCATCTCTGGCATTCCCCACAGAACATAAAATATCTCAAATCTGGATAGGTGAATTGACATAGAAGCTTCTGATCACTCCCTACTAGGATTGAAAGATAAGCAGCAACCTATTCCTGGAGGTTTCAGAGCCAAAATCCCGACTTGCCAAGTAGAGGGACACTTCTGATATCACAATAGTAGGCCATGTGATAGCCAAGGGAGATGTGTTAGTGATGTCATATAAGTGCAAAAGGCAAAGGCCATGAAGTGGTGTGAGGGGTACTCCTTTTGCCAAACGCCCATTCCCCGGTCATTCAATAAAGAAGCATTTTTACCTGACAAAGAGTCTCTTTTATTAACATCTTCCATGTCTCTGGAGGTACTTTCTTGAACATCAACAATGGGAACAGAATTAACCATTTCAACAAACAGATTATTTCTTCACTCCCGAGTGGGAGTAAGCATAGCATCCCTCTAGTCCGGAGAGGTTCCCTGCCCACCAGACCCCTTCGCAAGGGCCGAATCCTTGGTCATTGCTGGGAGTCGTGCCCCATCCTCCATTGAGGTTTGGGTTCCACATTCTTGCCTTCGTCTACCTCTGGGTGGCTGTTGCTTGAAGAAGACGGAACCCCTTCCCAGGCAATATCTCCCTGTCCTTCTTTCTTCCTCAACCTTCTGCACCACCCACTTATTGAGGGCTATGTCCTTCCTGATTTGTTTCAGCTTTTTGCAGTATTCCTGCACCTCCCGTTCTCCCCAGTAGGAGCAGCCGACCTTGTGGACCCTTCTTCTATAGCTCTCTGCCTCAACATGAGGCATCATCGTTTTTCCCATTCTGACGTATCTGCATTCTGCATCCATACCCACTCCCAGACGGGTGGTAAGATGTGCACCTTCCCCTTGATACTCCCGTACCCCACCTCCACTACTTTGGGCGGTTCCTTTTCTCCCACCTCCTCCGCCCCACCAATCCGGAGCATCTCTTCAAATTTCCTCCATGTCTCTTCTCTTTCCCATGCTTCCCTCAAACGCTCATTCCCAGCCTCTTCCTTTTTCCTCTGCCTTTCCCTCCATTCCGCCCAGTCTTCCCTGTTTTGTGAAGGTGGCACTCCTGTCGGATGGGCTTTCTGTCCATCCCCGTCTCCCCAAGGGGCTAGAACTGTTTCTGGATTGTCACACAGGAGCGTTCCAGGCTGCTTTCAAATTTCAAACTTAAAATAGCCCATTACACTTCCCCACTTTATGGTAGCCATTATTGTGTTAGCTGTTCTCATTAGATATTTATGTTTGTGAGTTTTATTGTTTTGTTGCTTCGGCTTTGACTGGTAAATACTTTCCTAGTTGTTTAGTAGGATTTATCTACAGAGAGAAAATGCATATGGAATTAGAGCACTAAGAAAACCCATCTTTATAAAGTACAATATTTTCAGTTTAGCTGTAGCCGAGATATGATTCTACTCTTTGGCAGCAGAGGCAGGGTGGCAGATATTTGCTGTTGTTGTTTTCCCAACCAAACACTTCTGTAGACATCACCCCCAAATAACCTTTATAACCTTTATAGCCCATTGTGCAAATGTTTGGCTTGTGCACGGGCTACTGGAGAAAGCCAACTTTCATGATTGCAAGTAATTCCTATGAAGGAGTGAAATGGGGAAAGGACAAAATGGGTTCTTCTAAGTATTCCTGTTATTAACCCTTTGCTCCTCACAGGTAGCTCTTGTCTTCACTTTCTCGTTTCCATCCCATTTCAGGGCAAACGGTACAAAAACTCCTTGGAGACAGTGGGGACGCCAGATTCCAGCCGAGGCCGCAGCGAAAAGAAGGCCATTAAGTAAGTTCCGGGAGGGGTTCCTGGCGTGAATGGATTGAAGGTACCTGCACTACAGTCACTGGGTGAAGACTCTCCTTTGGGGTTGTGTTGGCGGTTTTGCCACCAGGAAATCTTGTGCCTGCAAATCCAGGCATTTGCATTCACTCTCAGGAGCGGTAAAAAGGCTCCTTCTCTTCTGCACTCATACCACTCCCAAAAATGGACTCCCTCCTATACCATTGTATGCACCAACTCCTAATACTGCTATCATGTGTACATTATAATCTTTCTGGTTGTTTTATAAACACCTAGTTCTCCTGCATGTATTGCTGCAAAATTCTGCCATTTCTATCTACCACCATCAAATGTTTCTTGTTCTAATGTTCACACACTACTGCTGCTTTGTTTGTTGGCCCAAAACTTTTTCCTGGCTGACGAAGACTATTTCTTTTTATTGCCTTCCCTTCTCCCCACATTATGCTGTATCTGAGACCTCTAGATTACAGATACACAACACGGGAGCTAGAAGGCACTGCCCCCTGAAATTTAATGGGGAGTCCCTCTAGAGTTGTTCTGCATTCAGGAGAAAAGTTTTAGAATTCCAAAGCTTACCTTTAAAACAACAGCAAAATGCCCATATTTACGTACTAGTTATGCCGCTCTGCCCAGCAGAACTGCATGATACACAGTACCTGAGTGATGCAATTTTTCTCTTAAAGTCACCCCTTGCCCTGCATTAGAGAAAAGAGTCTTCTGTTTTAAGCATTGTGTAGTACAAGTCCAGTTTAGATATCTTTAGCCCTGAAAAGGGAGACCAGGGGCCTTGAAGGGTCCCTTTGAACAACAGACTGCTCACCTAGGCAGTCTTCTTTGCTATATTGAGCTATAATATGTTCCTAGATAAACTATATGTGGATTGTTGCTACATGTGCATTGATACCTATCAATTAGCACGTGCAAACTTCCTGCAAATCTCTGCCACCTTTTCTCCTCCATTTTGGGGGGAGGGAGCAGCAAATGGATCTGCTCTGTTCTGGCAAGGGGTAAGGTGGCCACACTATTTCTTCTGGACATATTCCTTCTATTTCAGATTTTCTTCCCTTCTCTGTATGCGTGAGATCAACAAGTACAGATTGCCCAGGTCATCAATGCCATGTTGGCTCATTTCAGTCACCCACACCTTCTATATACATGAGCAGAAGAAGATCAAATCATTTCCTGCTCTCAAAGCAAGTGATGAGTCCTCTGTATGGAACACCAAGCAATGAATTCAACTGGCTTCTTCCTTTTGGACTTAGCTTGCCAAAGACAATAAATGGTTTCTGGTCCCTTATAGACTGAACATAGGGTTTATAAGACTATAAATTAAACCCCCTCCTGGGCCTACTTTAAATCTTCAGATTCTTGAGCCTTGAAGCCAGGCCTTCCGATTTTCTGACTGCGTCACTCATTCTGCTCTGCTTCAGGAAATTTTTACAAGTTTGCCAGCTATACAATCTGCATTTCAGCTATTCTATGAGCATTTGGTCTGAAACATTTCCAAGTCACACCTGTTCCAGGTTCCTTGGTGGCTGTGCATGCTCACACAAAAACATGGCTTAGTAATGAGCTGTGCAGTGATGAAGGCACAAGGAATAACCTAGAAATACTGGGGGAACTTGTAAAAGTCATTTTATTGATTGCGGATTTGCAACTCATCGAATCCCCTAGCTGTCATGGCTTCTGGTGATGCTGGCTGAAGGTATCTCGGAGATATAATTTTTTTCCAAGCTCTGTTTGAACCCATCTGGCTCTTTCGTTTGCCTGGAAATCCTCTCTAGGCAAAAAGCTGAGGGGCAAAGCTTGCTTTTCATATTCACAACATGATATGTAGTTCTTCATTTCCTTGATCTTGGAAGCAGTGAACATCTAACTTTATCCTTACCAACTTCACTTTATCCTTGCCAACTTCAATTATTATAGAACGTGCCGTTCTGTACAAATACCTGTGACTCTCTTTTTCAAACATTATTTCTTTATAGAGAGAATAACAGCTTCTGCATTGTCCCCCCTATCCCTGTACCCCATAGGACCACCTCTTTTATTCATCTTAATGTCTCCCATTGTTAATTACAGTTGCTGTAGACTTTTAGGAGAAAAGCTGTTGTAAATAAAGCATAAATATCTCTTTGGAGGTTTACATGGCACCAGAAGAAAGGCTTAGAATATTTACATTTTTTTAAATAATGCACTATTACCTATTGTTTTGGAGATCTTTATCCAATCTGCACTTGAAACTTAAGCCATTGGCAATCTAGGCTCAGGATTCTGGGAGTTGTGGTCCAAAACATCTGGAGTGCCAAAAGTTCATCACCACTGTACTAGAGCAACTGGGTAGCTGAAACAGAGAGACATTACACCACATATATAACCACCAAAACAACTGAAGAAGTTTGAAGCTGAAATATTTTGCTGAAATATTTCAGTTTTTAGTCACGTATATGTGTCTTTATATTTTAGGGATTAACAGCATCCCTCAAATGGATCCTGATCTGGAGTGCTGTTTAGTTCTCATTGTCTCGATTTCTAAGAACATGACACAAAATTAGAGCCTGGCTGTGCAAACCTCTGCAGGTTTGTTTGGAAATAACTCCCACTGTGCCCAATGCAATAAGTCTGCTGGGGCAATTTTATTGCAGTTTCAGTTGACCAATGACATAAATTCCCCTTATATGCAATGTTTCCTCTAAAAATGCACACATGCACACAGAGGTCCATCAATGCTGCACAGTGGCAGCTGGTGTTGTTGCCCTACTTCCGGGTTTCAGATAACACCCCCCCCCATACTCACATGGGGGAGGCTCCTGCACAGGTTCAAAAATTATAGGGATTATTGCTTATATATATTTATTTTATTTTATTTCTATCATTTTTAGGCTGCCTTCCTCTTGGAGAGGTGACCCAAGGCAGCACACAATGTTAAAGCAAGTCACACTAAAAGCACAGCATATTACAGGTTAAAAAATGATCACGCATGCAGTAATATTTAAAAATTCAGGGATTAGTTTAAAAGTATCTCAAATGTTAAAATAGGCTTGCAAAAAACCTAAAAAGCTAGCGTCCAGGGAATCAGTTACAGTTGTTTAACCCCCCCCCCCAAAAAGGTGCATTTTCAATGGTTATTAGAAGGATTAAAGGGGTGTGTGCTCCACAACCCCCTATGGAAAGCCTTCCATAACCTGGGAGCCACCAGATTGCTCCTGTGCCCATCAAACACATCTGTAATATCAATAGGACCAAGGGAAGGGCCTCCTTTAAAGATCTTAAGGGTGAGGATGGCTCATATGCGGAGATAATACACTTGCTATACTTGCTGCAGCTTCCAGGAGCTGAATTCTGAGATCTCTAGATCAGTATGACTGGTGATGTCCATGAGGTGTGGCAGTAATACACACCAAGCAGAGGGTGGCACAAGGCTCAAAGGTAACTAGGGTATATCCTTGTCACACATCAGTACAGCTGTGCCCATATGTTAAGGTGAGTTCAACCATTCCCTTTTTTGTTGTGCTGCAAGAATCACTTGAGCGTGTTGAACTGATCTGATTACTCCACATACAAATGCATCACAATGAGGTTAAATTTCTCCACCGTGCTCCCGTGATTACAGTTTCTCATTGAGGCGCTCCCATATGGTGCAACTGATATTTAATCTCATCTCCAGGAATGATTAAAAACGCACACTCCTTGAGAGCATGATTAAGTATCAGTTTCATAACATGGCTGGTGTTTTGCCTTCCAGTATGATCATACAAGCTCACTCTCAGTTCCTCTCTGCCATCTGCCTATGTGGTTGCCAAGTCAATTTTTTTCTACATTAAGGCATCTCGTGGAGCTTGTTCCATGGAGATCTGTGGTGGAGCTGGGCTAAAGAACCTCGGCCACGTCCCATGGAGCAGTAGTGGTTTGTTTAAAAAGAATGCTCTCTCAAAAGTGTGGACTTCCAGCATAGCTTCCTTGCAACACTGTGTGGGTACAAAGAAGTTGGCCCACTTTACTGGGGATGATCAAAGAAGTGGATTGGTGATGTCTGTGTATCTCTGTGTCCATTTGTGTCTGTGCATGTATTTATATGTGACTGTGCATATATGTCTGTAGGTATTATGTAAATGATGCTTATGTGTTCCTCTATGTGTGTGTGTGAATATATGTGAAAATGTGTGTGTGTGTGTGTGTGCATGTGTGTGTAGTTATAGGTGTATGTTGAGTCCAAGGATCCACAGGTCCTTCCACTACTACTTGGGCAAAACAGGCTTCCATTAGCGACACCCTTAACTGACCAAGCAGTATTGGATACAGACCTCCAAGGCCATGCCCTTTGATCATAAACCTGGGATAGTGACGGTGGCCTCCCTGGTATCTTCTGGACCTGGCAGCTGTGTACATTCTGCTCTCGCTGGAGCCCAGGTTATGTCTGATGGAGGGCCAAGACCACCACTGAGCAGCCACACTAAGAGAGGCTGCAGGAGAGATGGAAGCATCTGTAGACAAGGATGTGCAAAGCCTCTGGCCTTCTCCATGCCTTCTCTGGCTGGAATGGACTGTTCTCTTCTGTGGTCTCATGCCAGTAACTGTACTACAAAGGGCTTCTGTGGTGCCTTTGATCCCCAAGGCAAGGGGGATAGGTGGAGAGGGACAGGCTCCCTGAGGTAGAGTCTGGCTTCTCCACTTCCTTGCTAGACTCTTCCTTGTGTTCACACTCGCCGTCCTCTGTGGGTGAGTCTTGAGTTCCTTGGAGAAACCCAGCTGCCCTTTATCCCAGCCTTTTCATCTCCCCTCAGTATCCCTCTCCAGAGGCCCGTAGGAAGGCTTTTTCATCCCCAAGCCTGGAAAGGGCAATGATAGCTAATGAGCGGCAAAGGGCTGCGTGCAGCCGTGCAGCCTGGAAGGGGAACTTTGATGTCTCTAATAAATTTGCCAGAAAGGCACTTGACTTCAAAGGCCATTGTCAGATCTCACATGCTGCCAGGGATCAAGTGCTGCTGAGAGTAACCACTGGAGCCTTTCTAAAATCGAAAAGGAGATGGTTTGGTCAAGCGCTGGCAGATCACAGAGTGCTGGCATGACCTATTTAGAGAGCGTTGTCGACGCACAGCCCTCCAACCTGAGGCAGCTGACCCCCTCCCTGGCTCTCTTTCTGCCCAAGTAAGCAGAAGATCCATGCAAAGAATATGCGCTAAATCCCTTTGGCTAGGTGGAGCCACTTCTGGAGGATGAGCACCCGGAGCTTTCTTTATGATGACCTCCCCTGTTCCAGCGCACGTTGCCTCACAGGCAGTGGAAGAAGTTTCAGAGACCCAGCCATCGTGGTAATGAATCTCCTGCGTTGATCTCCCTAAGTTGAGATTCAATGCAATCGGAATGCAAAGGCTGGGACATTATCCACTTTTTGTCATTCCCCCCAGCAGTGTTTTTCACTTGATGGAGAGTGTCTGTGTGGCAATCAATCCATGGACTTCAGCAAATCTATTCCATACCTGGATTTTCAGCACCACTGACTCTTTAAAATGGCATCTCTGGAACCCCTGTAGCCACCTAGCTGGTGGCTGGAGAACGTCTGGAAGCTATTGACTTAAAACAAAAACTACCTTTGCCTGGCTTCATCTGTATCTGACCCCCACTTTCATTGTGTGTCCCGATTTTCCATTTGCCTCTTGTCTGGTGCACAAATTCTGCACAGGGAACTAGAAGAGATCGGATTTTCCCCACAGCAGAAGTAGATCTCATTAGTCCTTAGGAGCCGGACAGAAATTTCCGTAAAAACAGTGCCGGTGCTGACATTGTGATTCTGTCACTATATACTTATCTTCCTTCAAGAACCGTAGCAGATGAACAGGATAGGAGAGGCCCAAGGTATTTTCCTCTTGTTGAAAACACCATGACAAGTGGAACTGCCATTAACCTTTCGAAGAAGGATGAAGGTATGAGGAGGAGCGTCATAGGACCACCAGACTGATGTTTCTTTAAGCTGCACTGTCTCTCTCTGACTCTCTGTCTCTCTCTTTCTCTCTCTTCACCAGAATCGGGAGCTGCCTGCTCCTGTCTTTTTTCCAGTTCCAGCTCCTGTTCCCACCTGCCCCCTCTGTGTGAGCATGTCTGTGGGTGTGCATGCATGTATGTATGTATGTGTGTCCGCATTTATGTATGTTTCTAGGTCATGGGTGCGAGGCAGAAAGCTTACCTTCCACAAGAGGAGAGGTCTAACTTCACTGTCTCTCATTTGGTTTTTTTTTTTAATTCCTTCCTCCCCTTGCAGGAATTTAGATTCTCTCTCTTGTATTTCCCTTTTTTTCTTCCTTCCTCGTCACCGGCTGATCTAGTGATCTAGACAGAGACTTTTGGAATAACAATGACAACACAGTGCAGCAGAAATGGAGCTCCTATCCTCCAAAGGAGTTTATACTAAACATATCACCTTACGCCCCATATGGTGATCCACGACTTTCCCTCAAGTGAGTTTCTCTTTAACTGATTTGATCATATATAGTGAGTATATGAAAACCTTTCTTACACCTTCCCTTTCCTGCTTTCCCATTCACCTCCCTCCTCCTCCTCCCTCCTGCTCTCTCTCCTCACACACTCTCCATCCCCTCCCCATGGACATACATATGCCCATGGAGACGAGCAACCCCTCCTGCCTTCACTTCCTCTTTCCTTCCAGCCAGTGGCTCCCAACTACTGGCATGTGTGCAGTGGTCCTTGGCAAATCAGGCTTGAGTGCCTGATATCCTGGGCTCCATGTACTCAAGGATGCTGGTCCCAATGAAAAAGAGAGCTATGTTGAGACAGCTCTGCACGGATTGGCATCTGGATCCAAGTGACTGCTAGCCTTTGGGGAAGGTTTCATTGTCCATGTGACTAGGTTCCATTATCAAATTTGGGCCTCTGGCTTGTGTCCATAAAGACTTCAGCCAGCCAAAAGGCAAACAAATAGTGGCGGGCCCTGGCCAAGCATGCTCAGAAACCATGGCAGGCCTTTGGTCTTGAGAAAGCCTTGGCATAGGCTTCCGCCTAGTAGGTTTGCCGAGGGCTTTCAGCTGATTGAGAACCACTGCCTTAGGCAGCCCACCAAAAGAAGGCACCACCTTTTCCAACTTGGAAGCCCCCCCCCCAGTTCGTTTGGCTCCCCTATCCCTCCCCTTCCTGTCCCTCCCCCCTTCTCTGCAGCACAGGATGGGGTTGCCCGTTTTGGTCACCCTCTCAGCGTGTTCTCTGCATCTGCACTGTGTGGTGGTGGTGGTGGTGATGGGTAGTGGTAAGCTCTCTCACTAACGTGGCTTTCTTTCTCCCTTTGCCTGCCTAGTGCCTCTCCTAATGGTCTTCTCCATTGTTCAACCCTTTCTTGTCTATGGAATGAAATAACGTGGGCTGCAATCACCACCTCACAGCCAAGCCAGGGCTGCCTGCTGTCTTTGCCTGGGACAAAGGCTCTTCTTGGCTCTTTCTTTTGCAGTGCTGATGTCTCTCTTTCTCTCTGTCTGTCTGTCTGTCCTTTTGTCTGTCTGTCTCTCTCTTTTTTCGCTTTCTCTCTCTCTCTCTCTCTCTCTCTCCCCTCTTCCTCTTTGCTTGACCTCCTTCTCGTGTCCACTTGCCCCTTCTTCTTCTTCTTCTTTTTTCCTGATGTGTCCCAGCGGCTCATTGCTCTCAGGTGCAAAATTGGCTGCTTCGGCCACATCGGGGTTGGTAGGGGAACGAGAAGGACGCCATGGGGAGAGGCCACAGCTCCGAGAGGACGGCATGAAGAGCAGCGTGTCTGCCCACAGCGAGCCCAGCATTGGGAAGGCGGGGAGAGGCCGATGGCAAACGGTGCAGAGCCACCTAGCAGCAGGGAAGCTCAGCCTATCCAAGTGAGTGAGAGCACCTTCATGGCCTGGCCTCCTGGTGGCCTCGTGGCCCAGAAGGCATGAGAGCTGAAAGAGCGTGGCTGGCTGGCTGCGTGGCTGGCTGCGTGGCTGGCTGGGAACCCAAACCTTGCGGTGATCTTCATGTTGGAGTCAGGCAGAACACAGGAAAGCAAGGCACCCCCCGTGACATCGTGAATTGTGTGGTGGGGAACAGGGCCCGAGAAAGCTACATTTTAGACTGCAGCTCCCAGAATCGTTGGGCAGCATGGGTGCTGTAGTCGAAAACCAGTCTTGTCATTCTAGGCGGTTTTCCAAGTAGAAGACTTGAAGAGCTGAGATGCAGGGGCGAATACAAACGCACTGTTTTCTACAGAATAATCCGGAGTGCATACAAAGCAATAAAAGTGTGTAGGAGTTCACAATGTGGGAAAGAATTTTATTTACAGCAAATCTTGCCTGAGAACATACAGTATAAGGAAAGGCGACAAGGAACCAATAGGAAAGAGAAGAAAGTGGGGGGGGGGCGCGGAATCTGTGATTAAAGCACAGAAGAGAGGCCTTCTAGCAGCCTCTGTCTCAATTGTTAATAAATATGTCAGAGTATGTCTCCATATCGGGTCAGGCTAAAGGTCTGACCAGCTGGCCATGACATCTTGGACCAGTGACCAAGATGCTTGAAGATAAATAGAATGCAAGCTACAGGACAATTCTAAACAGCGTGCACTAGATTTGTAATTCCAAGCCATGATTCATTCCAGCCCCTTTTTGCAGCTAAATATGTTTTCAGAATCTTAAGCAGAAATAATATAACCAGCAGAGACTTATGCTCCATTTGTTGATGTTAGGTGCCATGAAGTCACATCTGATGTATAGCAAGCAACCCTAACAGGGTTTTCATAGTGTGTGGGATATTTAAGGAGTGGTTTTAGCAGTGCTGCCCCCTCACCCCTCCCCAGTTAATTTCCATGACTCTGTGGGGATTTGAACGCAGATCTCCTGAGTCCCAATTGACCAATGGCACATTAGCTTTCATTTTCTATTAGGTTTACTAATTTAGTTTTAATCTAGAGCTCACGCTTGACCTCTGCTGAATGAAGATTCCACTGTAGCTTCTCAATACCATGGAGTACAAAAATGGCTGATAACCTCTTGATTCAGTTAAGTGCCTTGTTCTTGACATGCAAGGGCCCACCTTGCTGCAGTCTCTCGTGTTCTGTTGTTAGTTGCAGGTCAAAAGACAGATGACCTGCAATATTGATCTCACATATACCCATTGTCTGTGCTTAGTTGCTGCCCTCTGCAAAGGTGCAAGCAGTGGCAAGGGCAAGGAGGAGTGGGAGGATCAGCAGTCACTTCCCCCTTTTTTATGGTGATATGGATTGGCCCTTGAGAGAGAAGGGGGGGGGGACAAGAGAAAGGAAATTATGAAATGAATGAGCCAATGAATTATGGGGCTTCATGAATGAGGGAATGAGCCAATGAAAACAAGGACGTCATTACTGCAAACAAGTGTGTTGGGAGGAAACTGTATAGCGTAAGGATTTTGCCTGCTGTTTCTGTTGTATTAGCTTCCATCTCCCAGAGACAAGCTGCAACTCAGTTGCAAAAGCAGTTTGTCTGTCGGGCAGCAGGTATCTAGTGAAAACAGCAAGCAAACCGTAAACTTCATCCATCCATCCATCCATCCATCCATCCATCCCTCACCTTCACAAAATGATAGCAATCAAGACAGCTTACAAAGATTTCAAAAGAAATAAAAATGGGGGGGTTACTTTATTTATTTATTTATTTATTTATTTATTTATTTATTTATTTATTTATTTATTTATTGGATTTTTATACCGCCCATCTAGCAGCGAGGCCATATGATTTGAATAATGGGCTAAAAGGTGATTTTCTCCAGATGTCTTAGACTACACCTGCCATTATCTCATTGGATAGAGATGACAGGACCTGTCTTTTACCATCTCTGGAGGGGAAAAGACTGAAGAAGCCTAGGATAACATGATGAATGTGTTTATTAGAACTGTTTTTCTGACACTTCAGGCTGCCAACCATTATTTGTTTTACTGGCCCAGTGAGTAAAGCCATATATGTCCAAGAAGCAGCACTGAAGGATGTAAAACCCCAACTATGACCAGCTCCTACACGGACAGACAGACAGACAGACAGACACACACACACACACACACACACACACCTAAAATTATAACTTGGCAGGCTACTGCCTCCTCCTAGTGATCCACCAGATTCCAGTCTTTCTGGGTGACGGACACACCAGTTTATGTCTTGTTAAGGGCACAATCAGCAACCAAGCATCGGTTTTGAAAAACAAAACCAGTGACAAGTCTATTTATAAATATGAGTGTCAAAACAAAGTTCCTCAAGGTGCATTCTTCCACTTCCAGAAAAGTACATTCTTTTGAGCTTTTGTCATCTTTTTCATTCCTTTCTTAAGGAAAAAAAGTCAGCATTTTACCTTTCTCTGCCACATTTTCTCCATCACTGAACTCAAATGATTTTACAGTGCGTTCTCAACCATTTTTGGCCCCAGATGTAAATGTGTGTGTGTGTGTGTGTGTGTGTGTGTGTGTGTGTGACTCTGCCGCCCTTGCACAGATTCCATTGTTACTGAAACAAAAAAACAGTCGTGGTGGGTGCGTGGGGAAAGAAAGGTCCTGCATGGCGGGGGCAGGGAGGGAGGGCAGAAGAGTGTACACCTGTGCATCAGCCTTAGCAGGAACCTTAGTTCCCACCTATTTTTCCCATAGACTTGTTGACCCGAGTTTAGACTTGTTGACCCATTTTAGTTCCAATACGATGGCTACTGCACTCTGCTAAGGATAAGGGGGGGGGTAACATATCTCAAACCATCTTTCTTCGGACCGATACCTTTTTAAAAAAGTTCCCCTGTGTGTTCTGTTGGCTGTTTTTGTGCATTCTAATGAATGCATATAGTTTGGAAAGGAGCCCAGAGATGGGGGACTCACAAAAATCCCACTGTCAGCAGGGCTGCTGCTCTTCGCATCTGTGCCCATGCTGCTGCTCCTCACCTCTCTCCCAGTGGGATTACGAACAAGCCCATAGCATCTGGAAAGCGCTAGAGTTGCCAGGATTAAGGGACAGGGATTTTTCTTTAATTACAATGAACGGACATTTCAGATAGAATAATACTTCTACTGCACTCATATGGCACAATATATCCTCTTCCTACACCATTGTGTCTCCTTGACAGGGGATGGATTCAGCGATCCACAGGGGCCGTTCCGGCTCTAAAGTTCCAAGATCATTATCGTTATTAATATAAGAAGAACTGATCAATGACTTCTCCTAAGATTTCACCTGCCCTACCCCAGAAATCAATCACTCTGAGATACATCATTAATTGCTGTTTGAAAGTTTTATCCTTCCAGAGTATACATAATAATGAATACTAATGTGTACATAATAATGAATGGGGCCTGTAAAGTCCAGCCCCATCGGGCCATGCTGCTCTGTGCCTTCCAAGAAGAAGCCCGGCATTCATCTTGCCATGTGAACTTTTAAGAACTCTCTCCTGGCAAATTACATCCCTTGCCATATTTGGACTTCTATACCTGCTTTGAAAAAGAGGGCTTGCTCTCGAAAGCTCAGCAACTCTTTTTTATGTTTCTATGAAGGTATCACCCATAGTCTAGTTTTGATAATAATGAATGGTTATTCTTATTATTCCCGCCTTCTTGCAGCCTTCATTGGGTTTTATTATTTATTATTTATTATTTATTTATTTGTTACGCTTATATCCCGCCCATCTTCCGAAACGGAACTCTGGGCGGCTAACAATAAAACTAAGCTACAAAAGAAACGAGAAAACAAAAGCAGATTACAATTAAAATGGGGAGGGACAATATCCTCAGAAGAGCTAATGCGGGCGGCAAGGGGGGGGAAAAGGTATGACATACTCAGACATACATTAGTTTACCATTCCCTCATTCTGGGGGGGGGCATTGTTGCCCAAGGCAAGACACATAATCCCATCAGCCATACACATTCCAGGCAATCTTACCTTCCTAATAGTCCCTGCTGTTGTGCAGTGTACCCATGTGCGTCCAGCTGAATTTAGTATCGTAAGGCCTGCTCCTTCCCAAAACTCACCCTTCAAAGAGAGCTTGCAGACATATCTGTTACGCATATTTCAGAACGGAGCCCCCTTCCATATGCTCCCTAACAGTTTGTTTGTTTGTTTGTTTGTTTGTTTGTTTATATGGCTTGTATGCCGCCCACTACCCAAAGGTCTCTGGGCGGCTCACAATCAGAATGAACAATTAAAACATCAAGATACAATAAAATTAGAACAATAAAACATGTAAATGCAATAATTACAATACATTAAAAACACACCACTAAAATTGCCATCAGGACCCACAATCATTAGTTAAAAAACTTTTGCAATAGGAAGGTTTTTACCTGGCGCCGAAATGTTTTCAACATCGGCGCCAGGCGAGTCTCATTTGGGAGGGCTTTCCATAGCCTGGGGGCAGTTGCTGAAAAAGCCCTATTCCTGCAAGCCATCCCTTTCACCTCCGTAAGGGATGGCTCTTTCAGGAGGGCTCCCTGACTAGATCTTAATTGACGGGTAGGTTCATATGGAAGGAGGCGGTCCTTCAGGTATCTAGGTCCTAAGCTGTTTAGGGCTTCATATGTCAAAACAAGCACTTTGAATTGGGCTCGGGCAGCAACTGGTAACCAGTGAAGGTTATACAGAATCGGCGTGATGTGTTCCTTGGTGGCCCTACCACTCACCAGCCGTGCAGCACGATTCTGAACCAGTTGCAATCGCCGAACCGTCTTCAAAGGCAGCCCCACGTAAAGCGCATTACAGTAATCAATACGGGATGTTATCAGTGCATGCGTAACTGTTGCTGTTGTTGTGTGGAGAGAATGCTAACAATCATAACTGGTAAATTTGTTCCAGCAGTTAATGAAACTATAACAGCAGCAGCTTCATATTTTTTTTTCTGACATTTAGATTAGTTGTAGGGTTTGATACATTTCTTGATTAAATGTTTTTGATGGTATAAACTGATCTGTCATGTGTTGTGCCTCGTAACAAAGAGTCTTGTGATTGGCTTGTCCCTCTATAAGCTGGCATGTGTGTGTTTTGTGATGGACCGCTACTTGGCCTTGTCTGTCTAGTCCAAAGTTCCCTTCCATCTACTTGCACAGTGGCCTAGTGCTGGGGATAGGAAATGGGGTACAGGACCCTCAGGTATGCCAGAGTGCCAGGTGTGCCGCTGGTAAAGCCTCACAGCGTTCAGACTGCTTCCCATACTGCAATTAACCTTGATAGAAATTAATATTCTACAGTCTCTGGGCCTCAAGGAGCCAATTTTAGCTCCTTGTGACTGAGAGGTTGAAAATTGGACTAATTTTGGATTTGAAAGAAAACTAAAATGAGGTCGCTGCATATGAAGAATGCAATAGATAGGAAAGGCCTGCTTTTTTCTGTCTTTTTTTTTTTTTGACCGCAGGTGGGCTAAGGTTAAGGTCTCAGTCCCTGATGCAGGTGGGCTCCTCAAATCCTTGGTAGGTAATATATGAAGAGCTCCCTTAATAACTTCCCAAGAATGAGATGGAAAGGAAAGCAGGGGTCTTTACTAATATACGGTTCCCCTCCCCCTAAGATATCTGACCTCTTCCTCCCTTCCTCCGTCTCTCTTCCTCTGCTTTCTCTCTCTCTCTCTCTCTCTCTCTCTCTCTCTCTCTCTCTTTCTTTTTCTCTCTCTCTCTTCACTATATAGAAAGATACAGTCCCTTTGCCGTCCCCACATTGGCATCAGCATTTTTAATTTGACTTTAATTTTCCGGTTGCTTCTCGTAAAGGTGGCTTCCAGGTCATGCTGGCAGAAAGTCAGGAACGCTAGAATCTTTCTGCTATGAGGCGCTGGTTCCCATGCTTCCCCGGGTTAAGCTTCAGGCTGGTTTCCCTTTTTTGCCCCTATGAAGATTTTGCAGCTCCCAGGCCCACCTGACTGCTCTTCGGTGTGCTCTCATACGCTCAGCCCTTGGGCAGAAGCACGCCAGCAGTGAATGTGTAAGACTGATAGGGCATTCAGCCAGCTGTGCGCTTCTCTCCTGTCCCATGTTCATCCATCTGCTTCAGTGATGGGCCGTCTTTGTGTGAGGACTGTGGCCAGCCAAGGCCTTCAGAGGTTCAGTGGAATCAGTCCCTCAGGGTATAACACTTAGTCCGCTTCTTTAGTTATCTAAAGATCTTCTTGCATATGCTTTGTTGTGTGGCTTCCATATCCTTTCCTGTATGCACACTCATTTTGCATCTCTGTGTCTAGCTTTGCTTTAATTGTAAATGGGGCTGTTCATAAATAGTCTAAAGGAAAAAGTTAAAAAAAGGAAAAGGAAAAATATTCTGCAGTGGGGAAACAGATTCTGCCTTCCAAAGAAACTATGTAGAACAGTACAAGATAAATGTACAAATCTGTACATTTGTTGAACTGCGTGCATACTTTTTGCAATACAGAATTAGGGGTAAAGACAGCTGTCACATCAGTTGATTGAGAAATACCACAACTAAATGGTGATGGGAGGTCATCATGAAGAACTTGTAAATTCTGTAAGCTATAGAAGCTATACTCCCAGTAAGGCCAGTAAACTTTCAATGTTATTTCTACAAATAGAAGTTATTGTACCCTGTGACAAATGTTAAAAGGCAGAGGGCTGCAGCTTAGCAGCAGAGCAAAATTTTCCCAGGAAAAAAAAGGCCTTCCAGCTGAAACTCTCTAAGCCCACAGGAACAAACAGTGCTGAACTTGGTAGGTGAGTTGATGTGAAGTATGGTACTCTCCCATATTCCTACAATATTTTCTGCAGTCGAAATCCTGCCCTGAATATCAGATTCCCATAGAATTTTACAAAAATTGAACAGCCCTGGCCAAGAGGTTCTTCTTGTTAATTCCTGCGTGCTTCCTCCTCTCGTTTTGTCTGACAGTTTGACCAGTTATATCTGTTCTTCTCTGACTTTGGCTGAATTGTTAGCTATTGTCTGCTGCGTTGTGTTTCTGAATATGTGCTCAACCACCCGCTTTGCATAGTTTGCCATAGACCTCCATCATGTCTTTGGACCGCTGTCTGCACTTCAAGGATTGTCATTTGAGCCAAATGTTCTGTCCGGTGCATCAGTGTCCACAGAATACAGATCATGCCGACAAGGGATCTCTCACATGTACAAAAAAAAGTGTAGCCACTATTGCAGGGAGTCAAAAGACCATTAAGCACAAACGTGCAAATCAGAAACTCAGTGTGTTTTATATTCCTAAAAAAGCTACTTCAGAAAAAATATTAGTAGTATATCAAGGGCGAAAGGGAAGGGACAGTTAAGTCTTCTTCTGCTTGTCATTTCCTCACTCCAGTTTGTTTTCTCATGAGCCTTTCTGGATCACATGGATGTCAAAGACAAGTATCCCATTTCCTTGATGGTCCCGCATTCTCAGTTTCTCCTTCCAAAGTGGTATTCTAAACAATACATTAAATACTTGGGGTCTACACATATACAGTACAGTATCAGTGGGTCACATGTAGTTAAATACCTCGTAGCCACGCCAAGCTTTAGATTATTTTTTTTACCAGTATACACCTACAGTATTTACAGGGATGCATATCATACAGATGCCCTCACTGAGACAAAGTGCTTGGCTTTAGATACCCACTGACTGTGCTTGCTGATGAAACTGAGATTATTCTGGTGAATTTTTTGAAACAGGCCTGAGAAACAAAAGACCAATGCAGTTATAGAAGTCATAGTAAGAACAGATTGCAACTCCTCTGAATTTATACTGTCAACAATTCAGGGTGTCATGCAGTCAGACATAGCTGCACCTGCAAACAGTGACATTCTTTATGTTAAAAAATATATCTGAAGATGTCACCTTCAGAAGGATAGAACAGAGTTTTAAGTCTAGACTCTAGGCCACTCCTGAACATGATGTGCTTCTATGCTGTTTCTGAGGGCAGAACAAGGAGTAATAGCTGCATCTTCAAGTAGAGGTCACCTAAGACAGTGAAGAAGAAAGCCAGGTCCTGGAAATAGCTGCTCTAGGGGCAGTACATAGCATCATTTCTCTGCCTTTCAGACACTCACACATACTGGACTCTGTATTGTTTTTCCTAACAGTGGTGCGAAATTGGAGTTAAATACAGCCAGTACGAAAATTAATATCTTGCAAAGGAAGGCAAGGGCAGCTTTTAGGGACATAGATGTAAAAAGACTGTCTATGACTAACTCAGCAAACTCCAGGGCCAGTAGTACTACTGTAACTTGTACACCAGTGTACATTCTAGGGCTGCCCTCTTTTTTACAGACAAATGTCTGTGCCTGTCACTCCAAAAAACCAAATAACTGAATATTTCCTTGCCACCTGGTAGTGGGGCGGCTAAAAAATCTTGTAAATGAATAAATTAAATAAATAAATAAACTAGAAATCATCTAGTAATCATCTACATGATAACTAGAAATGTGCAGCTGTATTTAGTAGTTATCATGTAAAAAAGAAAAAAGTATGCTGCTTATATACTGCCGCATCCCACTTAAAGCACTCTGGGTAGTTCACAATTCAGTGATGTGGGTTGATATCCCCACCCCACAGCCCCACCCCAGCAAGCCAGGTACTCCATTTACCAACCTCAGAAGGATGCAAAGCTGAGTCAATGTCAAGGTGGTTGCCCATTGGGACTGAACTCAGGTTGTGAACAGAGTCTTGACTGCAGTACTGCAATTGAACTATTGCACCACGAGGCTCCTATAACAGTATTCTTAGTTTCTAACAGTACAGAAACCGCTCTGTAAGAAACTGCAAATATGAGTTTATATAGCACAGTTCTGTGCTTTGAAGGTTACTATCTTAAATCAAAATAGTAATATATTTGTCTGGGTAGAGGGGGGATGTAACCCTAGAACATTTCTACAGCTTGGCCATCAGTTTCTGTGACACTGTTCCCAGGACATGCGAGAGTTCCTATTCCCACTTCCACTTTGATGAGATGTGCTAATTAAGATGCCGCCAATGGGGAAAGTGGTTCTTGAGTCTGCCGCGTGTCATAGGCAGCAAGCAGCACAGGCACCAGGGGAATATGCCTTCGCAACACCGCCTGATTAGTTCAGGAAAGCGTACTGGTGCCTGAGTTTGCTTACAAGCTACGGACAAAGAAGGAGAAGTTGCTCTGCAAGTGATTTCACACTGAGACCAAGACTGGAAAGCATCGGTTGGTCAAGAAAGCATTCCCCCCCACCCCTGAAAAAAAACCCAATGGCTACTGGACAGGGACATGCTGCTGCTGCTAGAGAAGCAGAGGTGGAAGGGCGACCTCATAGGACAGTTTGCGGCTTCCGAAGGTGCCAGGCAGAGAGAGTGCTATGTTGTGGCATCTTCTCTCTAACGCTCTACTTTTCCTTCCTCCAATTTTGCCCCTTTACCTCCTTCTCCTTCCTTCCTTTCCTTTCGCCCTTCACCTCCCTAAGTTTTGAGGATTCCACCATGTCCACAGCCACTACCCTTGAATATATCCCCACCTCAGCAGGAGACCCGAAATGCCAGCGCCCGCGCACCCTTTTGCGCCAGCAGAGTCTCCAACAGCCACTCAGCCAGCACCAGAAACCCAACCACAGCCAGCCCACCACCAGCCAGAGCCTGGGCCACCTGCAGTCCCACACCAGTTCCACCACCGGCAGCAACCCCCGGGGCTGTCGGGGTGGACAGTCACGGCAAGGGACCTCTGCTGGCTCCAAGCAAAGGACAGCCGGTGGCCGTAGCCGATCCAACCCTGGGAGCTGGGACCATGTGGTGGGGCAGATTCGGAACCGAGGCTTGGATATGAAGTCTTTCCTGTAAGTTTCCTTGTTCTTTTTTCCTCCTTATTTCTGTGTGTCGTGCATGTGTTTGTTGCTCTGTTCGGTGACTGTCCAATGCAGAGAGAGGCAGCCTGGTGCTTTGAAAGCAGCCATGCAACCGATGTAGAAAAAGTTTCTGCCATAGTCCAGCCAGGGCCTTATCAAAGGTCAACAGGGTTATAAGTTTATGACACCTGGTGTCCTTCCTAAGAGGGAGAGAGCCTTTTTCCTTCAGACTGTATAAATCCCCCTGCTTCAGTAGCAGACTCTAATATTGGAAGATGAGGAGAGGGCACTTCCTAAGAAGACTTCTCCCTATTTCTCCACAAGTCGTATTCTCTTTCCATTCTACTCTTGTTAGAATGACTCAAGTCATTGGATTCTTTTTCCCTCCCCTCAGCTTTCTAATAAACGGTCAGTAGCCTCTCCAACTACAGGGCCATGAGCTCTTTCTTCTTCATATGCAGGTCCATTGTTGTTGAAAACAATCCTTGCTTAATTCCAAAAGTGTATGTATTGTCAGACCATGACCCAGGCTAGATCCATGTCCTCAGAAGTATTTTTAAGTGCAGGGCAGTTAGAGGAAACTTGAAGGCTTTAGCACAGCTCAGAAAAGTTAATTATCTAAACTGTACCTCCCACTATGCCAAGCCACTGAAGTCATGGACTGGGGGTACTGGAAGTTGTAGGCCAAATAAGTAACTTTTCTGAGCTCTGTTGTTTAGAATGCACAGGATCCCCTCTTAGAGATACAGTGGTACCTTGTATAAAGGAATTAATTCATTCCAAATGAAATTATGTTAAGCAAATTTTCCTTTATACAAATTCCCATAGGAATGCATTGAAAACGGAGTAATCCCATTTTTGTGTTGTACGGATTCTACCCATAGGTGATTCTGTTAAGCAAATTTCCCCTATCTCCGGAATTTTTTATGTTATACAGATTTTATGTTATACAAACTGTTTGTTATACAAGGGTCCACTGTACTCAAATTCCTGTTTAGAATAGTCCAGAGTTTTGTTGGTAGATTCTTGTATCTAGAGAATGTAAATTCCTACCTCTGTTGAGCAACAGTGAGGCATGCATTGGGGAGCAACCACATCTTATCTCCAAATTTGCTATTGGAACTTGTAAGGGGTGGATTCTTGGACATTCTGTGAGCTTCATGACTGAGCACGGATTTGAACCAACCTTGCCTACTGGTTACCCTACCTAGTACATTGATTATCAAGGGGATGGGACGGGGGGGGGCAGCCTAAAACATGTCAAGAAATACCCCTTCCCCTCCCTTTGCACTGAGGTTTTCATGACAGCATTTCAAAGCTCACAAACTCTTCTAGAAATGGGTGGCTTTTCAATTTACCCTTCACAGATAGGGGGTTTGGACTTCATATTCATGAAATCTCTGCCTATCGGCCCTTCAGATCCCACTTGTGATCTGTACAGACAGCTCTGCAGGGTGGTTTGAAATGTGTGGTTTTTAATCAGCCTTAAAAAATTTCCTGCTTTGTGGTAACTTTTACATTCCAAGCCCCAACCTTTCGTTAGAATAAGAATAAGGCATTATGTCACCTTTCCTTAGAATAAGACATTGCCACTCGTTTTCTTTAGAAAATTGGGAAGATTGTTGTGTTTTCTTTTGCCTTAGTATTAGCCACTCTTAAACCTTGGCCTTGGTAAGTTTTGCAATTGGTCATCAATAGGAATGGAAGGTAAGGAGGAGGTTGTAGTTATTATTTATGCTTTAGAAAGTGTATTATATTCCTCGTTTGGTAGATGTTTTCCACAGTTAGGAGTCCAGGAGCAAGATTGTGGAAGAATAAATGCAATGAACCAGGCACAAACAAGGGAAGGCTCAGAAGATGCAAAGATTCCCCAGCTCAGTTGCAAACTCTGTTGTGGATCCCTATATTCATTCATTCATTCATTCATTCATTCATTCATTTTATATCCTACCTTTCTCTCAATAAGAAGATTCTAGGAGACAGCTAACAAACTATTTAAAAAGCTCAGTTGAAATGTATTAGCCTATTCTCATATTTTAAAATATTCTCATATTTTAAAAATAACTGAACTAAAACATCTCAAAATATTTAGGAGCTGTTAATACCAATAAAGCCACTTCTTTGGCAGCTAGTCATTTACCAAAAGTCTGCCTGCTACTTCATTAGGTGATATGTTGTTACAGTATTTATTAACAAGTTTGCTAATCATTTATTTTATTTACAATATTTTTACCTTGCTTTTCTCCTTGGAAAGGACCCAAGGTGGCTTACAACATTGAAAGATAATATATAGTTGGAGAAAATGAGTACATGACCGTTGTTAACGACATTAGAAACTATGTTTAAAGTTAAGAGCAATGTGTGTGAAGAGGCATCTTACAGGCGCTATAGAAATAAATAAATAAATAAATAAATAAATAAATAAATAAATAAATAAAGCTAAGAACAATAAGTAAACAAATATAGAACAATGTCACTGTAAGAAATGGAAACCACAACACATGGAAAAGACCTGTACAGTAGTACTACAAATTCAGTCCAAGCAGTAAAGCATAACAATCCATCTAAAAATCACACAATGGGTAGCTAGTTACTGAGGGAGGACTCATCTGAAAAGAAAGGTCTTTGCCTGCTTGCAGAAGGACAGCAAAGACGGGGCAAGTCTAGCCTTTTGTGGGAGGAAGTTCCAAAGCCTGGGAGCAGCAGTAGAGAAAGCCATCTTCTATATCCCCATCAGATGTGACTGCAGGAAATAGCATAATCTTGGAGGAGCTTTTGCATCCCCTCCATGGCACAGGTCATGCAGGTTAGGGGGTTATTAGAACATAAGAATGTAAGAACAACCTTGCTGGAACAGGCCTCAGTCCATCCAGTCCAGCATTCTGTCTCAAACAGTTGATCACCATTTGCTTCAGTGTATTCCCAAGCAGATGTTTTCACCGGCTTACGATTCCCTGCAAATAGCATTGAGAGATATCCTGCCTATCTCTCCAACCTGATAGCCAATGCTACCCTTGTTCTCCATGAACTTGTCCAATCCTTTCTTGGAATTATAGTTCAAATATAACTTTTCCAGGTTCTGAGCTCAAGGAGGTTTCAGGACGCAAGCCATGCTTTTTTGAAAGTATTAGTTTACCAAATTGCAATTAAGTGGGGATGGGGTGAGAAGTAAAGTTGAACGGCACTTGAAAAGTTAAGACAAATGAGCATTGAAAAGAGGAGAGTCTTACACACCTGAAAGACTGGCATGTTTTACAGGAAGAATACTTTATACTTATTAATACATATTAAATAGATTATAGTTAACGCACCAGTGAAACTATAAAAATAAACTTGACCAAAAAAAGAAGAACTATGCACCCTGGGGTGGGGGATTACAATGCTGGTACTGTATATTGAGAATGTGGAAACTGAAGCCATGTTTAGAAGTTAAGATATTACGGTAGTTTTCTTTGATTTAGTAATCCATCAGTACAGTGTTTCCCAACCTTCCTAATGCTGCAAATCTTTAATACAATTCCTCATGTTATGGTGACCCCTTGCCCTGCTTGGAAGAAGCCACAAGCCCCCTTTGACAGGCCACTGCCGCAGGGGCCATAGAGAACTTCCCTCCTCTGGCACCCTCAGCCAATCACAGCCTCTGCTGCCATTGGCTGCCATCCCCTCCAACCTATAAAGCTGTAACTCGCTCTTCCCCCTCCTTCCTCCCCCTCCTCCAGACCCAAGCCGTTTGTGCCTTTTTCTTCTCTGGCTCATGGTGACCCCTGTGAAATGGTCGTTCGACCCCCCCAAAGGGGTCCCGGCCCCCAGGTTGGGAACCACTGAACTACAGGAATGAAAGGAGAAGAAAAATATACAATGCCTGTATATTAAGGACTACTACTGACACTTTATAAAAAACTTGAGTGGGGAGAGAGGAAAGCTGCATAGTCCAGTAGATGTTTTGCAGGACATTCTCAGTTCCACACCTAGCACTGGAACAGATAAATTGTTGCTGGTAAATTATGATGTGGGACCAGTTCTTGTGTTCAAATAGGACCATCTAAAGCAGTGGATCTCAACCTTCCTAATGCCGCAACCCTTTAATACAGTTCCTCATGTTGTGGTGACCCCCTTGCCCTGCTTGGAAGAGGCCACAAGCCCCCTTTGGCAGGCCACTGCTGCAGGTGCCATAGAGAACTTCCCTCTACAGGCATCCTCAGCCAATCGCAGCCTCCGGTGCCACTGACTGACATCCCCTCCAACCTATCAAGCTGTAACTCACTATTTCCCCCTCCTCCTCCAGACCCAAGCTGTTTGTGCCTTTTTCTTCACTGGCTCATGGCGACCCCTGTGAAATGGTCATTTGACACACACCCCCAAAGGGGTCCTGACTCCTGACTCCCAGGTTGGGAACCACTGCATTAGTAGGATCAAGAAGACTCAGTCAGATCATGAAGTACAGATTCATCATACAGTAGCTCTAAATGCACTAGAAAGCAACCAAGAACAAATAAGTAGGTGAAAGAACCTCGTATTCAAGAAGCACAAGAGTTATATCTCCCGCATGATAGTGTCTTTTTTCAGTCTCCAAGATGGAGATGTTTAGTGACCAGAGCTTGAGAAAGTTACATTTTGGACTACTAGAATCCCTAGAACCGGCTTGCCAGTGAAGTAAACTGGCTCTGGGATTTTCCTGGAAGCAGAGTTATCTCCCTCTCTCATTCCTTCCTAGGTGAGATTCTTCTCAACATCAGGAAGGAAAGGGTAGTATCAGAAAGGTTCTGATCTGCTGGACTCCTGAAATTAGAAACTGACAGCCTATGTTTGGGGTTGAACTTAGCCGTGCATCGAGGGAAATAAACTGACATTCTTTGGGAAAAGATCTCCAAAGCACCAGTTAATTTATCTGTGGTTGTACTTTTATGATCATCAGCTAAAAAGTGCACACTTTGCTTGCAGTGATGATCACTATCTGATAAGGGACTTGGTTTATTTTGTGACTGTATTTAGTCTTAATACCCAATAAAAATTCCCTCTGTTGGATCTTGATTTTTAAAAACAAATAATCATATTTGTAGATAAGAAAAGATCTCCCACCATTGCATATTTCCTAAAAACCTCCCTGTACTGCCTTCAAAACCATGTCTGTTTACATTGTTTCTAAACTATTCTATAAGAAAAACATTTTTTGGGGGGGCAGCATATTGGTCTGATACCAAAATGTACTGCAGTAAAACACAGTTTTGAACGAATAACAGGTTAGATCAGGAATAGTCAGAGAAATCAAACAGGAAAAACAGCACAGCTGGAAAGAGGAGTCATAGGTATACAGTGGCTTGGAACAAGGCATAGAACAATACAAGGTCTTGGTGTGGTGCTGAAAGGATGTTCACATTAGTGCCAGATAAGCTTCCCCGGTGAGGGTATATCAGAACAGAAGTCCTGCTGCTGAAAAGACCTTTTCTGTAATGTATTTAATCTTGCTCTGTAAACATGAGACCTTGGATAAGCTCACTTGTTTGGGCATCTCAGAGCCAGACCAAAACATGAATGATACCAGAGGTTCAATAGCGAATCCTCCCACCCATCTCTTTTCCCCATATGAAGTCAAGGTTTATAGAACCTAAAACCAACTAGGTTATTTTGAAAATCTCACAAATATCTCAGCCCTCCTTGACAGCTAAGGGAGGGGAAAAAAGCAATAATAATGAATCAAATTACCAACAATATCCTGCCCTTTCAGGACACCCCAGATCAACTGCCCAAGGCTGCAATTTCTCTCTGCCAAATGAATTTTCTGAACCTGTTTGCACTGTTACGCAGCACATCTGTTGCCTGACTATGATACACAATAGTTTGGATTAGAATGATTGATTAGTGGCGAGTCTGCTTATTTAGAAGGAAATGACCCTGCCTTTTGCGTAAGAGGTAGGACCACAAGATTATTTTTTTACTTCATTGCATTTGGAGGCTGAGTGCAACATATTTCACCAGTTTTACAGGCCTTCCTGCCTAGTGGTACCAGCACCGTAGAAGAGGCCCTGGGACTCCTGGCTTAAAATTGAATTCTTTTTGAATTTAGTTTCATTGTCTCCTTTTCCATTTGCATGCTTTGTACTGTAATTTACAGATGAATCTCATTTGATCTCCAGAGGATTGTGGACCTCTCTGTTTGCACAGCATCGTTTGCATCTTCCAGCCTTAATTGGTTGAAAAGAAACTACCCACTGAATGAGAACAAGCTGATCAGCATGATTGTTGCTTTATCTGAAGAAGCCACTGCCTTTAATATCTCCACTTCCCCCACACAACCACAGAAAACCCATTAGCTTTGGCTTTTTAAAAAAAACAACCTTGTTTATACACCACTCTTTGTTTTCATGCAAATGCTTTTATTAACCTCCCAGGGCTTGTGGGACGAGCAATAACAAGGCTGTGTCATCCTTTCAAAAATACAGTGGAGGATTCCTTGGGCAAAAATGTTCACTGTCTGAAGCCATGCTCACAGCTTTCTCCCTGCAACCACTCTCTTTTTGTTTAGAAATCTAAGGTAGCATAAAATTAACCCTGCCCCAAAAGTGGATTTATAGAACAAAACCAATTGAGCAACTTTAGAATCGACAGTGCACCTTCTACTGTGAGAGTAGATGTACTGGTTACAAAGTCAGTAATGTTTTACTGGGCATATCTTGAATAGAAATGGACAGAAACTAAGTGGCTCCCAAGTGCCTTCCAGAATCTACAAAAAGCAGCAATCAGAGTCAAGTATTTCAGCATTCTTCTGACTGCCCACCACATCCCTGTTTATTTCAAACCCACAAACACACTAAGGCAGAGACTTGTCCACCCAAAGGACCCAATACCAAAACAAACAGGAGCGATATAGTATATGCAGTCCAATGCAGTGAGGAGTGTGCAGACCTCTACACTGAATAAACTAAACAGCCATTAAACAGAAGGATGGCCCAACATAGGAGGGGTAACAGCTCAGCAGTACTCCTCCATTTGAAGGAAAAAGGGCACTTATTCAAAGATGAAGATGTACACATATTAGACAGAGAGGTGGTTTGAGAGAGGGATCAGGGAAGCCATCCATGTGAGCATTGAAAAACCCCTCTCTCAGCAGAGGTGTGGGCTTCAGGCACAGTCTGTCTGCTTCTTATCAGACAAATCAAAAAGCCTTCACCACCAAGGCCATCGTTAACGACCCATACTTTATGGGTTTCAAAACCTTGGCCGTTGTTCACCTTAAGGCTATGGATACTGTTGTCTACCTAACAAGCCTATTCAGGCCATCGTTCATCTTATGAGCCTATTTTGGACCAGGGTGACAGGATGTCAAAGCGGACTATAAGATGGAGGACTCACACTAGCTTTATTCAGACTGATGAAGCTGTTTGGATGAGCAGTAAAACATTTCTATCTCTCAAGAAAAAGAAATCCAGTTGCTAAGATGCAGCTTCCAGATAAATTCACCTTGATGACTGAGAATCTTCACAGACATTCTCTGTGTCTGTTCTTCTATAAAAACCATGTCCTGAACATTGGCCAGTTACTGATATTCCTTTGGATTGTCCATAAAACAGAGACAGGGGAATTGTATACTTCCAGGAATTTGGGGCTCATGACACTTGAAATCTAGGAAATTCTGGAGAGCTACAGGACTTAAGATTGCCAGAAGAAATATCAACAACCTCAGATATGCAGATGATGCTACTCTGATAGCAGAAAGTGAGGAGGAATTAAAGAACCTCTTAATGAGGGTGAAAGAGGAGAGTGAAAAAAATGGGCTGAAGCTCAACATCAAAAAAACTAAGATCATGGCCACTGGTCCCATCACCTCCTGGCAAATAGAAGGGGAAGAAATGGAGGCAATGACAGAGTTTATTTTCTTGGGCTCCTTGATCACTGCAGATGGCGACTGCAGCAACGAAATAAAAAGACGCCTGCTTCTTGGGAGGAAAGCAATGGCAAATCTAGATAGCATTCTAAAGAGCAGAGACATCACTTTGCCAACTAAGGTCAGGATAGTCAAAGCTATGGTTTTTCCAGTAGTGATGTATGGAAGTGAGAGCTGGACTATAAAGAAGGCTGATCGCCGCAGAATTGATGCTTTTGAGCTGTGGTGCTGGAGGAAAGTCTGAGTCCCCTGGACTGCAAGGAGATCAAACCTATCCATCCTGAAAGAAATCAACCCCGAATGTTCACTGGAAGGACAGATTTTGAAGCTGTGGCTCCAGTACTTTGGCCACCTCATGAGGAGAGAAGAGTCCTTGGAAAAGTCCCTGATGTTGGGAAAGATCGAAGGCAAAAGGAAAAGAGGACGGCAGAGAATGAGATGGTTGGACGCTGTCATTGATGCAACCAATTTGGATTTGACCAAACTCCAGGAGGCAGTAGAAGACAGGAAGGCCTGGCGGGCTCTGGTCTATGGGGTCACGAAGAGTTGGACACAACTGAACGACTGAACAACAACAACAGGTCGCCCCATTACTGCTACAGATATGATAGCAATGGCCACCTCCACTAAGCTGAGCAAGAGAATTACTAGTTTCCTTGAAGAAACAACTTAATTATTTAACCCATAATCTCTGCAATAGTTTATTAAACATTTTCTGGGGCCCTGTTGCTACCTGATCCCCTGTGATAGAACAGATCAGAGGCAACATTGTTAAGGAAAGCATTTTATCACAAGGTGATGAGATATGGACACAGGTACTGATGTGTCAGGCACAGCTATGTAATAACACCTATCAGACAACTGTCCAGAACAGCCGCCCAGAAATGTGATACAGTTTGAAGGACAAGTGCCATCTAGCTGTGGAGTAATATTATCCATTCTTCTGCTGGTACTCAGTAACTCTTTGTGCTGTTTAGAGGTAATGGTCACTAAGACAGCAGTCATATATTTTCTAACATAGAAGTAAAGTCTACTGACCTCAATAGACCTTAATTCTGAGTAGATCTGTACAGGGTTTTTCCTTAAATATGTTCAGATTAGACACAAGTACTTGACTTCATATCATAGACAGTGTTTCTCTGGATGCCTGGTGTGGATTAACAAAAGCAGGAGAGAAATCGCTGTGCTCATGTCCTGCTTTTGACTTCTCACAACAAGGCATCTGGTGGGAACACAATGCTGGACCAAATGCCTTTGGTGGGAACCAGCATGGCTCTTCTTATCTTCTTATGATTTGACAACACCAGACTGCTTCTCCCCAGGACACAGAAGGGCAAGTTCTCTAGAGATTCTCCTTCTTTGCCTTTGTATGTTCTCGCGCATGTACGCAAAGGGCAGTATCAATAATAAAACACTGGAGTCTTGCATTCTTCACTCAGCTTCTTGTTCCCTGCATGAGTAGGTCACATCTTTCCAAACTTGTATTTTCCAAACTATCCAGCTGATTCACCGTAGATGAGGAAAGACATTGCCCTCATAAAATGCTTCAACCTTGGGAAGCACTGCTTGGAATAGAGATCCCATTCATCTACCTGTTTGGCGCATGACCAAAGGATGTTGTGTGAAGGTCATTTTCATTCTTGTTGAGCCAAAGGTGGAAATGACTGGCCACATGGTGACTGGGGGCAAATGTGGCTTACAAAATAGGATTTAAGTTATTTATATCTAATATTTCCCTGGTCTCCCTGAAGTCATTGGAATGATCTGTAAACAATTAGTAGGATACATTTGAGATCCAGAAAGTTAGATATACTATATAGTGGTGTGTTTGCAAAAGAAGGCTTCTATCAGAATACTACAGACATGGAATCATTCTTAGCTCTGTTCTCTGTTCTCCATATTCACATAGCATAGAAAGGAGATCTCATATTGCACAGAGCTTTTGCATGAAAGAGGCAAGAATGAAAGCTCTACACCCCCCGCCCCTCATAGTTTTTGGAACACGTTTTTCACAAGGTAGAGCACTGAAAATGTGACCCTCCATTTTGTGTTCAGGGGGTCTACACCCTATGGTGCCACATGGGAGGGTGATGCCACAGAGCATTTTTGAAAGCATAACTTTTCAGACAAAAATGTCTTCATCTGGGGTGGAGTTTAAAAGATGATTCATTAACTGAGAAAATATAGTAAGTGGGCAAGGCAGCAAAATCATGAAGCTTGAATATACGCACACACACATTCTCATCACATGTGTCATTGAATTTCCCATCACTCTCCCAGCAGTGTACTCATTCATGATTCCTTCTACTTTCATAAATGAGGTTTCCAAGGAGAAAGCTGAGTTTTTGTCTCATACTTCCCTTGAAAAGGCATCTCTTTTGCCATTGACAGAAGGGTAGTTCAGTTGTTCCTCTCTGCCATTGAGAAACTGAATCACTAGTCAAAGTGTTTTCTTCCTCCTGGAGGCTCTCAGATAATATCCATCAGTGGAGTATTCATAGAATCTGACTAAGAATGAGTTTACTTGTTTAATTAGGTCTTTATGGACTATTTTTTCCAGTTTGAAATACAAACTCCCAGAGAAGGTTACCATAGTCCTGGGGGGGTTACTATAAATTTTAAAAAAATGTTCAAAAATAAAATCACAGTCAGCAACACTATCCAGATCAATGGATAGCTGACTGCTTTAGGTCTCTGGCTGGTGTACCAGAGATTGGGGGTTTGATTCCCCATGGTGCCTCCTTATATATATAAGGCTATTTGAAACCTTATTAGTACTCGACTGATTGATTTTAAAAAGTGTTTCTTGCTTCCTCCCACTAATCCATGGAGGAGTAAGAGGAAATAATTAAATTTAAATTTGCCTATATAATTGTTATTTTGTTGTGTCATAAATCACCTTCCTTGCCCTCTTCTGTCTTCTCCACTTGTGAAAGAAACTATTCAGATTTTCTTTTCTTTTCTTTCAATTGGTGTTATAACTCAGCACTGACCTAGTATAGATTTTTTTAAATCACTTCTTCTGATACTCCAGAAAGCAGAGGAAGTATTTAATTTGTTAATATCTTGAAGTAGCTAAGCTCTCTTCTTATGCCACTTCTTGATGCTGGGAAAGTGACAGCTACAAGCTTGCTTTGGTTTGTTTCCAGTGTTCACACATGATGGAAATGAACCAGAACTGAGCAACCCTACCTGCAACCAAAAAGGTAGGAGCTCCTGATAGATACCCAGAAAGGTGTGGGTAAAAATGTCATGGTTTGGTTCCAATCAGTAATTACATCATGAGATTGCTGGAGAAGGAGTGAATCAGCCTGTCAGGACAACTGACCAAATACTACAGTGGGGATATATGCCCATATATTTGTCCCAACAATGTAACTTTCTTTACACACATGGCACCAGAGCCCAAGCTAGTGTCAACAGAATCAAAATGGGTTTTAAAAAACACCTTGCTTTCCATCTCTCTCTCTCTCTCTCTCTCTCTCTCTTTTGCACCATTGCTGGGTGGTTGTTTATTTTTAAGTGTTATGACTTCTGCACCATAGCACAACAGTGAAAATTAAAAATAAAATAAAACTAGAAATAGTTTTAGCAAAAATGGGGATATTTCAGAGCAGTGGGTCAGATAAAACAAGGAGGGAAGAGAAGCGGGAATGAAGAAGAAAGAAGACAGTGGATGAAATGGGTGGAAGTATTTTATTCCCAATCTGGTGGGAGTGGTAATGACATTAAAATCTGAGTTGGGAGTGAAATCTTCAGGAGCAATTCTGGATGCATGTGGCCAAGATTGGTAAATGTGGCCTGCCCAAATGTGGACAGCAATATCATAATGTAGAAAAGTGTACAGGAAGAGACAAGAGTGTGCATAATATATACCTCTGCTTCTGCTTTCCAACTTCTTCCAATATTGAAGCTTCCACATGTTTACCAATCCAGCAAACAAGTGAGGCAGAGATAGTCTCAGTTTTTGCTTATGGTCGCAATGTATGGCACGATTTGAGCCAAAACACAGCCAACACCTGTTGGTGTTTTATTTAATAATGAAGCTTTGCTCTCACGCTAATTACTATCAAAGGGACCAGATGATGTGGATGAGGATGATGCACCTGCTCTGATATATTTGGTCAGCACATGTTGTAACAATTACTGTCCTTTTCTTATTTCCTAAACCACCTGCTTATTGGGTCCTTTAGACATGCAGCTCAACTGCTTCAAGTTTAATCCCACAGAGTCCCTGACCAGAATTTTCCTCTCCACCCTTTCCAGTCAGATAAGGGCACTCACTGACCCATTCTGAATTCAGAGATGTGAAAGGGTTCACGAGGCGTGAGGATTAACAGTGCATGCATGTCAGAGAGTGGCTACATTGCACTTTGTGGAGAGAGGCAATGCACTTGAACTGGGGTCATGGCACTGTTTGTTGTTTGCACCACACTGAACAGCCGGGGGGCACGTACTGTAGCACAGCTGCCTGCCAACAACAGCCAAAAGCTTTTCTTCCTCAGAACTGGAAATGTCTCAGCATTCCGTAGAGGGGAACTTTCAGATCAGAAATGGCCCCGTTTTGCAAAGACTTGGGATTTCACACGGGCATGATATTTCCTGGCATGTTTTGGCTGTGGTAATAACATTAATTTCACTCCCAAGACATGAATATATTTTTTTACCCATGACATCTCTGCAACCAGAGATTGCTGAGAAAACATGGAGTTCTGTTGAGAAAATGCTTAACTAAAAATGGTAACCGTCATTGCCAACATGATATATAAATTAATTCCCCAAGGGATGCTTATTGTTCAGTATTAGTCCTCTCTTAAACCTGGCATTAGGTAAATTCCCACAACCTGCTAAGCCTGCTGCTAACAAAACAGAATTTAAACACCATGCTCTACACATCTAGATTCCCGAATGCACACTCTCTCGGAAATATATCCACAAACACATTCGTTGTTGTCAATTACCATGCGATTCCAACAGCTTTCACTTTCAGTAGTAAATCAGTCATCTTCTGCTGCAAAGCTGCCCTAACTTGGAACTGTGAGAAGCTCACTCCCTCTATAGGCTGTGAGTAACAACTACCTAGCAGGCTACCACTCCCACTGTACACTAATGAACTGTATCGTTGATGCAACAACACACAACCATTTCGAGCCGACCATTTTAGCAGCTATTTCTCCTGCACTCGACTTTGGTTTTCAGGCATGATCATCGTTAACAATCACCAGCAAATTGGTCATCAGTGTCCATACCTAGTTGTCCCTAACATTGTCACCATTGTTAATTCTGTACTACAATTCATGCAAGGTCCACAGGCTGTGCTAGTCATGGTAATGATGTTTCCAGTCTCTCTTGCCTTCTGCATCAGTATTCTTTGTCTTCTGCGTCTGCTCCTCTGCGTCATTTGCAAGCAGCAGCATTCATGACTAGTTACTCTGTAGGATCTATGGTAGTGATGGCGAACCTTTTAGAGAGCGAGTGCCCAAACTGGAATTCAGAACCCGCTAATATTTTGCAAAGTGCCAATACAGCCATTTAACCTGAATACAGGTGGCTGTGAAGAGGCAATGTCGGGTGCCTACAGAAAGGGCTCCGAGTGCCACCCTTGGCACCCATGCCATAGGTTTACCAACACTGATCTATGGTAACACAGTAAGGAGGAGAGGTTGCCCACATGGCTATCTTTTTGTATTGGACATCCACAAACTGTTTTTGTAAAAGTGTTAAGCTTCATGTTTGTGTGAAGTGAGGCTAAATCGAGGTCTCTAGAGCCAGATTATATTGCTATCCTAGACAGAAAGAAGCCACTGTGGCCGTTTTGTTTTCTGTTCAAGTCATTTACCAATCCAGGCATGCCAAGAACACGGTCTTAGAGGGCTGTCCTGCAAGGTATCCTTGTGGTTACCTGCTCCCTATTTTCACAGACCTGTCCAGAATTCTAGTGCTTATTTTGTGCCACCGATAATATAACCTCTTTTCATTGTGGTTATAGTACAGTATTTGTTTTCCTGCCAGTTTAATTTCTTATACTTTCTCCTTCTTTTCTCTTTCCTGTTATGTCTGTCTCCTTTTATCTGCATCCTGCTCACTGAACTTGGGGCCTCCTCACTCCCCTGGCTGGATCACCCCTGGAAAGGGAAGGCCGTATGGTGGTGCTATCCCTTGTTTTGGGGCTCTCAGAACAGGACGACTTTGCCAATATACCCGATCTACAAACCACTGGGAACCAGCAGAACCAACAGAACTCTCAGGGGGACAAGAGGTATGAGTAGGAGGAGGCAGGGGGTTCTTCTCACACACAGCAGCAAATAGCAGGATGAAAGAAAGGCCTTGTGACGAGGCTTCCATCAGGGCTTGGAAGAGTAGACGTCTGGTCCAAAAGATCAAGAAGCCCCAGTGCTGGGGTTAGTGACTCATCTAAGCCAGTCTACCTGGTGCTTCTCACCTGAGTTGGGATCCTTGATTTCTGCTTGGATTGCCCAGTTTTTCTTAAAGAAAATTGCTGGACTCTCACCGACGTGTCTTTCCCCAGTTCTTATTCTGGTGGGAATATGTCCTGTAATAAGACCAGCCCTGGGTACCTCTCTTTAACGCCTTATGTTTCCTTTTCTTGCCCTTTTCCAGCCATGAGCTTACATACATGGTGAGTATGTGTACCCTGTTTCAAGAATTTGCCCCGGATAGGCAGGAGATGACATTGTGCCCTCCTGACTTGTAAATGGGCTCTCTGGCCCCGTTTCCATCTTGCTGATAAGTGCAGTCCTCTTGGTATTTGTTCAGAAGCAAGTCACACTGAGTTTGATGGGGCTTCTTATTAGGACATGGGTTTAGGATTGCAGCTTAAAGTTTCATGTACATCTGTACCCACTGTGAGACATAATGCTGAGAGTAAGTAAAGTAGTTTTTCTCTCTCGCAATACAACCTATGATATTGAAACAGCCAAGAGGTATTCTTATGTTGTGTGTTTAGCACATAGTTAGCAGCTGTGCTGTGCAAATATAGGGAGGATAAATATGCTCAAATGAGCTCCATGTGTGAAAATAGTGAATTCTGAAATTTGCTTTAAAGAGCAATAGCAAAAATTTTAAAAATCCTTTAATTTGATTCCCAATTAACATGGTCTCTTTTTGCTGAGACATGTATGACAGGAGTTTCAGGGGGTGCCAGACGTTGATCCCTTCAGATTAAGAATAGCACCCCATATCTTTTCTCCTGCAGTCTAGGGAAATTCACTTGAAGGACAATCAAACAGGGGCCTCTTATGTGACTCACAGAATAGATGCTGGAATGGTAACTGCCTAGCTGGAGGCAGATCCCTCAACTGTCCCTTGTGTGTGTGTTAAATTCCATCTCTTGAAGAAAGAAGGTGTGAAGATCCAGATTTCACATGAGCGGTGCATTAATTAAATGGCAGTGTTCTCGCCTACTTGCTATTTTTAACTTGATTTGGTGGCTATGTTACACTACATATTTTATCACTTCCATATGATTGTCCAGTTGTACAGTTCAGCATTTTCAACTTGCAGTTTTAAGTAGTAACTGGAAGGTCTCTTGTTCCTTCAGGCCAGTAGGCAAAGGTGGCCGGTTCACTAGCACATGTCTGTTACCTGCACCCCCAGCTTGTCTGCTCCTCTGGTGTAGGACCTACACCATCAGGTCAAGCCAGTCACAGCTTTGTGCAGCCTCTCTCTCTGTTGTTACACACTATGTTTGAGTCAGGAATGCTTGCGTATGTTCACGGCTTCCATCAACTGATGACCCACCCCCACCCACCTCAGTTCCAAGGCAGAAAGAGCTGGTCTAAGGGACACTGTGTAAGTAGTAAAAGACCCTTTTCAAGGAGTAGACATGAAGATCATTTCTCAGTTCACCATATAGGCAGGCTGACCCACTGGGGAAGATATGTGTTTTTGCAAGAAATGAGAGTGGAGACTGATGGCCTTTAGTCTTCCCTGAAGTAGTTGGCTTAGCTTCTTCTCACCTTTCTTGTGGCCTCAGCCCCTCGCGGTGCATGAGTGTAGAAGTTATCAGGTGGCAGTGAAGATTGCTCTCCCTGACTGCCAAGCATCTTGCAGCTACCATATAGCTGAAATGAGAAAGAAATGAAAGACTACGGTAGTTGTGCAGGGCACGTTATTAAACTGTATTATTTGGTTTGGTTCTTGTTGTGTTTTTTGTTTTGCTTTGTTTTGTTTTGTTTAGCTGGGATACACAAATACTTTTGGGAAGAGTGTATTGTGGGCATGACACCATATTTCTGATTTACAGTATATGATGATAACTGTGTCTTTCTCCAGCTATGATTCCACTTTATTTCGGAGCTCTTTTGCCACTAGTCTAAATGTAAGGTGTCTTTTTTTTTCAAAGCAACTTACAGTTAATGAAATATTTATGATCAATCTTTAAAAACATTCAATGAAAAGAGAAGTGTGAAACAATTTCAGTCAGGTCGATAAAAATCAGAGACCAACATAAACAGAGAAAAATGAATTTCTACACAAAGCCTAATCTGAGAACCATACCTAGGCTGCATAAACGGGAATTGTTAATGACTTGAGCAATCTTTAATGACTTCAGCATCTTTCACAACCCCAGCACCAGAGGCATAAAAATTGATATGGTTTAGTGGCTTGCTAACATTAGGCAAAAAAATGCTTTGATTTGCATTTTTTCCTTCTATCCAGGTGTATTCAGGAAATAATGAGCAATGCAATAGCTATCAAAATGTTTCCTGCAAGATACCTACATCCATATGGGGAGGTTATGGCTTGTAACAGCACCAAGAGGGGATGCAAAAATGTCAAAGGAAGAAACAGAATAGAGATCCATCCCCAGTCTCATGATTTACTTATTTATTTTAATTAGTCCAGTGCACTTCAGAATACAGATTCCTTCCTCAGGATACTTTGAAATAAAAGGCTTATCTAACTATAAACCCATTGTTTATGCCCATTGTAGTCATTTGGAACGGGTGCACTCATCATATGGTTAAAGGGACCACATAGAGGCCAATCCTAGCCAGCCAAGAGGGTTGAAGACCTGCTCAACTGAAACTAGAGCAATTAAAGTGACACTGAGTCCAAATCTCACCCAACATAGGGATGCTGGAACCCATATCTGAGGAGGTTTGGATCTAGAGTATCTTGCCTTCTCCCTCGCTCTGTCCCTTCTTCACTCCTTTTCAGCTCTTCCGTATCCCTTTGTCAGCAGGTAGAGCTGAGGTCAACTAGCAAAAGAGGATTCTGCCATCAGGAAAGCATTTCTACTGGTAGAAACCACTTGCATCAGCAGGAGGGGATGTTCTGAATCTTAGCCAACAGCAGTACCTTGACTTAAGACTGCACTGTGAAATTTGCCCACTGTCTGCCTTGCCACTAATAGAACAGTTGTGATCATCTCCACTCATACTGTACTCCTGATATAGAGCAGCTACGCTGGGAAATATACTGTATAGTGGGTGTGCATGTAGGTGTGCATGCACTTGCATGCACAGAAAGAGAGAACATACACACTCTGTCTTGTACTAAAAAGTCCTAAAAATGTGAATTCTGCCACGTTATAGTTGTGGTTGAGTCATATAATTAAGCAGTTAAACTAGCTGTGTTGTGTGGCCAGATCTGCACATTATCAATGTGCTTGGTCCATTATGTGAACAGACCTTTAGCTGCATAGGCAGTAACTAGCTAAGCAAAAAGTGTTCTAGTGTAATTTTTAAGGGTAGAAGTGCTTCCAGCCTGTTCTGGGATATGTTCTAATGTTGAGTTAAAAACATAGACATGCCAATAATCATAAAAGCAAACAACATACTCATAAGAGAATCAAGTATAAATAGGGCACATTTATTATAATCCAAAAAGATGCATAGATATCATATGGTCTGTTTTGCAAAAGAAGGTTAAAATATATGATCTGTTCATTTCTCAGTGTTTTGGGAACACAGCCTTATTCAGGGTCCCTGGGCTTCACTGTATCCCTTGTATTTGATGCAATGTGCCACCCTAATCAGAAAAATCTGATTACCCACTTGCCATCTAAACATGCCCGGTCTCATCTCATTTCAGCTGCTACGCAGAGACAGGCCTTGTTAGTATCTGAATGGGAGACAACCAGGGAAAGTCACAGGTGCTGTACTGGGCAGACTCTGTAAGTGTCATATAGCATATGCAGTGGTAGAGCACAAAGGCAGAAAAAAAGGCCCACGTGGAATCCTTGACATTTTCAGAAAAGGCCTGGAAAGAGGAATCCTACCTGAAACCGTGAGAGCCACTGGTTGGCCATAAAAATAGGTAATATTGTGCTAAATAGACCAGGGAGGTTCCTGATATTCCTAACCACCTGGCTTTTTCTTTTCTATTTTCCTTGTGAGATCCTGTCATATTTTGCTACGGCATTGAGGGAAATTATCCTTCACATTATCTGTGAAGATTCTCAGTCATCCAGGTGAGTTTATCTGGAAGATGAGTCATGGCAACTAGATTTCTTTTTCTTGAGAGATGGAAACGTTTCACTGGTCATCCAAACAGCTTCAAAACTGTTTAGATTGAGCAGCGAAACATTTCAGTCTCTCAAGAAAAAGTTGCCATGACTCAACTTCCAGATATCTTTCACATTCTGGTTCGGTCGCACACATCTTGATCATTTATTGAGTTCTGTCTGATCACCTCTGGCTGTGGTGCAGACCATCTCATGTTTTCCCTTGTCCCCCTCACCCCTGCCAGTTCTATACAGGTTAATGGTGGGGGGAATGGTGATGGGATCAAGGCAGCCCCTGTGATCACAACTGACTATGGTACTTATGCTGCCCCAACTTTTGTACGGTGTAGGCAAATGTAACGTTTAGATTGGATGCCAGGTTGAAATTATACAGTATATACTCGTACAGTATATATATATATATATCTCAGTCTATTCTTCTTCTTAGTGTACGCATGGCTTTCCTTGTTCCTGGAATCCTACCTGTGTTCACCTTCTTCCTTGCTTCCCCTATCTGTACCTCATGCACCATCCTGCCTCTTCAGCAATATTCTCTCTTTCTTCCTTTGCACTCTCCCTTTTTCCCCTCTGCCTGTGGAATGTTGATGGTCATGCTGTTGGTGACAACGGAGATTGTGGGGAGGTTTTCCGGGTGCTTGCTGGGAGAGCCTGTTTTTTGTTGCATTCAAATCCCTTTAAACCCCCCCCTCCCGGTCTCTCCTCCGTTTCCCAGAAATCTTGTTTGCAGTGATACCATAGCCTGCTCCTGTCTCAAAAATCCTGTGTAATATCTCCTTCCTTCCTTCCTCCTCCTCCTCCTTGCACTTTCTCTTCTTCCTTCTAGCCTTGCTGTTACTGCTGCATCGTGAACCTTCCCCAATGCCAGCCTTGGCAACGCCAGTTTAGTGCCTTGTCCTGGGGTGGGGGTGGGGTGCCTGCCTTTTCCTTATGTATGTATGTATGTATGTATGTATGTATGTATGTATGTATGTATGTATGTAT
>JAHTLZ010000016.1:78966381-79019607 GCA_023846285.1 Phrynocephalus versicolor
TCTACCACTTGATTTTCTGTTCTGTCAGGAGGGACCCAGCTGAACCTGTGATAGAAGACACTCTTCCTCTTGGGTCATTCTGTTTCTCTCAATTTCTCAAGTCTCTGCCTGTCCTATGACTTCTGCACTGCTATACTCACTAGCACCCATTACAGCTTTTGCAGTTAATTCAGCATTATGGCACTGCAAAATGACTCTAGTTTTATCAGACCTGCCAGTCAATCTCTCTCTCTCTCTCTCTCTCTCTCTCTCTTTCTCTCTCTCTCTCTCTCTCTCTCACACACACACACACACACGCACATGTGCGCGCACACACGCACACACACCACACCACACCACACCACATCATATTTTTAACCTGGGTGTTTGAGGTTCTTGTGGGGTTTTTTTTTAGCTGTTCCAGTTTCCTTTATCTGTGCATGTGTGTGCCACTTGCCAGAAAATATGTCCAAGTATCCCAGCATGCCTGAAATTTTGCATGTGTCGCTCTGGTTCAAGAACAATCTTTATATGTCCAAGTGACTTCATCTATTATGTGCATATGTTTCTTGGGTGTGAAGCTGCCTATACATGCATCTCTGCTTTGTATGTACCATATGTATTTCTCTGTTCTTTGAAAGGTATCAGTATGTCTGGATCTATCTTTCTCTCCCTTTCTCAGTCCCTTCCTCTTTCTCTCTCTGTTGTGTATCTGCATGTCAGTGTGCCTGAAGATCTGCATGTTGATGAGCCTTTGCATCAGTTCATTGTCACATGCTGGTCTATCTTGATCATAATAGCATCTGACGTGTTGTGATAGATCAAGAGTTATTTGTATCTGATCAGCATCTTTGTTCCTCTCCACCACTCTCAGACAACATTTGTCTGGCTCTGAACAAGAGTCTGTGTGTGTGTGTGTATTTTCACCTCTTAGGCTTTTTATCACACATTCTGCAGAGACTTCAGAAGACAAAGATTTCAGCCTCTCAGACTGCCCTGTACTTGCTTCAGTAGTGGCCTGGTGGCCTCTCTGTGTCCACAAAACTGGAGCATCTAGCAAAAGCCCTTTTTGCATGAAACATATAAAGGGACCATTACAGCAGGTGCATACTTCACATGTTGGTAGACCCAGGTTCAACCTCTGAAATTTCCACGTTTTAAAAAATCAAGAATCAGGAGAGACGTAGACTTTAAATGAAGTCCCTGGAGAATCAGTTTTGCTCAGAACAGGTGATATGGGGCTTGATGAGCAAATAGTTTGGCATGGTGTAAGGCACCTTCTGGTTTTCCACTGTCTTTTCAACCCTTACAGTAGACACATGCCAATGAGAGGTGAAGCCTGCTAGCACCATCCCACTGTTTCACTCACAACTGCTCATTGTATAGAGCAGTAATGTACTGGAAAGAGCTTGAATGTTGAGGGCTTGGGTAGTTTTGTTGTTGTTGCTGCTGAGTCTGTTAAACCATTAGTTATCTATATTACATGGATGTACTTCAGAGACAATGATGGCAGAACCTTGTAGGAAGGCAGACTGCACATCCAGTCATAGAATCATAGAGTTGGAAGAGACCCCAAGGGCCATACGGGAACCCCCATCACAGTATTTCCGACAGGTGGCCATCCAGCCTCTGCTTAAAAACCTCCAAAGGAGGAGACTCCACCACCCTCTGCCGAACAGCTCTAACCGTCATGAAGTTCTTCCTAATGTTCAAATGGAATCTCTTTTCCTGTAGAGACAGTTGCCCCGTGTCCTAGTCTTTGAAGCCATGGAAAACAAACCAGTTCCTTTGTCAATGTGACATCCTTTGACATATTTAAACATGGCTATCATATCTCCTCTCAGCCTTCTTTTTGTAAGGCTAAACATTCCCAGCCCCCTATGTCCTATCACTTTCTTCCACAAGTCCTGTGTAAGTGCATCAAGGCCTCCTGTATGTATCTGCATACATGGTCCCCATTGCACTTCAAGGGATTCCCAACTCTTCCATTGCCACATCTAGTATAGTAGATGAGATAATGCTTGGTCTAGCACTATGTTTCCCAACCTTGGGACCTCAGAGGCTCATGGATTAAAACTCCCCCAAAAAACCTCACTACTAGCTTTGCTCACCAGGACTTTTGGGGATAAGAACATCTGAGGACCCATTGTTGGGAAACACTGGTCTAGCACCAATCCTTGAATGAATCTCATCCCAGGTTATCTTGCCTACATCCATACCTCATGCACCATGAAACTGAGTCTGGTTTGTCTGTCTGGGCATTGAATCCTGCATTTTTTGTAAACCTATCCTGACAACTGTCCAATGCTCCTCTGTCTTCTACACTTGTATATATCTATATTTGAGTCCTTCTGTGCCTGTCTTGTGCAGCTATCTATCTGTAACTCTGACCACCTCTCTCCTTCTGTTTCTGCTGCCTTTTTTCCCCTATGGACAATGAGCAAGTTGTCATATCTTCTCAGATATGTGCCCTTTCTAGCTTCCTGCTTCCTGCCAACTGCACTTTCCTTCCTCTTGGCCCAAGTCTACCTCCTGGTTTCCAAAGAGGTTTTTTCCCCCACTTCCCTATGCCAGCTGTAGCCAGAGAAAGTAAAGTTTGAAGAAAGGGAACTGCAGTTCCCACAATACTTTACCCTGTCCAGAAACCAACTATTTCGCATCTCTTGATTTAGCCATTAGCCTGCCCTAGCCAGCGCTCCAGCACTGTCTCACATTGATCTCTAGCAGACCACCGGCACAATGCATGTCTGAAATAGCCCATATCATAGTACTTGAAATGTCAGTAGGACCCTTCAGAGTAGAAAAAAGGCCCTAGTAGGAAAAGGAACAACTCAGATTAGGATGCTTCATATATTGGGTCCCTTCGGGGAGAAAGGGGGCATACAAATAAAGATATTATTATTATTATTATTATTATTATTATTATTATTATTATTATTATTATTATTATTATTATTATTATTACATATGGTTCCCAAGAGGGTGCAAATAGAACATTTTGGTGATTAGCTACTGGAGTAAAAACCATGTATGTGCCCATATGCAGTAGCCTGTTGCTTAGATAGATAATCCACGGCTATACTGTTGTGAAGACACAAAAGAGGCCAGTTGAAGGCCAGGAATTCCAGAGGTACAGTAGGACCCCCGTATCCACTGATTCATTAATCATTGATTCAGTTATCTATGGTTGGCAAAGGAAAAAATTAAATAAATAATTCAGCAGCCGCAAAGCAAGCTACTATCACAAACAGCAGCTGTAAAGCAAGCTGCTGTTGTAAAACAGCACCCGCAAAACAAGCTACCGTCACAAGCAGCAGCAGTAAAGAAAGCTACTGTCGCAAAACAGCAACTGTAAAGCAGTTTTTGGTGTTCTCTCTTATCCACAGTTTTCGTTATCCATGGGAAGGCCTGGAACCAATCCCCAGCAGATACCGGGGTCCTACTGTATTTTAACTTCACAGTTTCCCTCTGAAAAGCATCAGCTTCACATGACATTCTCACTGAGATGAAGCGGTATTGGTGAGGTATAAATAAATGAATGATATCAATTTAGCATTATCCAGAACTACCTGGTAAAAATGAGTCACTATATATGTAGCAGGACTACAGACCATCTGTCCTGATACAGACCTGCTCCCTTGCCCCTGTGGCTTGATAACTTGTCCTGAGACCTTGTAAGGCCTTCTTTTACCACCCAGCGTTCAGGCTCCCCAGGTGCTCTGCTGCATACACTGAAGCTAGCAGAAAAACCATCTGGCCATATGTCATCTCAGAAATTGCCTGTCAAGAAAAGCAAACAAAGGCGGTTGCCTTTTTGTAAGAGGGAATGTTTATATTTGGAGAAGGTTAATGGCCTGGAGAGGCAGGAAGGGAGTTTGCAGGAAGCACCAACAACAGACCCAGCCTGTAGCCCATTGAAGCTTCAGCCTTCCTGGTTGAGTTCAGTCCCATCTACCTTTTCAGCTAAAGCTAAGAAGAAACGGGCATGTTATCTAAGTAATATCCAGATATATGTAGAAAAAAGACAGAAGAATGCACAGAAGCCTGTTTGGTTTGAGGGGAACATCCAGCTGGAACCTGACATGGTAATCTTGAATTGGGGAGCTACAGAATACAGTGGTACCTTGTATAAAAGAATTAATTCGTTCCAAATGAAATTATGTTAAGCAAATTTTCCTTTATACAAATCCCCATAGGAATGCATTGAAAATGGAGTAATCCCATTTTTATGTTGTACAGATTTTCCCCATAGGCAATTATGTTAAGCAAATTTCCCCTGTCTCCGGAATTTTTTATGTTGTACAAATTTTATGTTATACAAGCTGTCTCTTATACAAGGGTCCACTGTACAAATCAAGTACTGGTGGTAGTGGTGGTTCTGGTGCTGGTGCTGGGTGTTTAACAATGTATATTTCAACAAAGTGTAGCGAGAGATGAGAGTGCTTGGGAGACAAGATTGCACCTGAGCCAAAACAGGAAACACAAAAGAATCCAAAGCAAGAATGAGAAAGGTCCTCCACAGGTATATATTGAGGGTGACGTGGGGGGGGGGCGGAATCAGACATATGATGGGCTGTCATAGCAGGTGTCTGTTGTTGCTGTTGCTGCTGGCGGTGTTGTTTCAATTCCTCTGCACGCCTAGGGCTTTAGCTCTTTGTTCTCTGACCAGCCAGCCACAATGCGTTCTCTCCTCCACCTCAAATACTGAATGGCTGAAATCCTTTTGCTTTGTATAGCAAGCTGCACTAGAGTAGGCCCACTGAACCAGTGGGGGAGGGAATGATGAGTCAGTTCCTCCATACGTTCCATTCATGGGCCTATTCTAGTGCAACTTGCTCTACAATGCAACAGGATTTGAGCTTAATATTTGTTACATTAGAAGCATGCGCACATGTTTTTTTCTTCTTTCCCTCCCCCCCCCCCAACCAGGTTACCATCTGGTGGCAAAGCGGGGAATACAGCAGCTGTGCCAGGCCAGACACAACATGAGGAGCCTGACCACAAAACAGAACCTCGCTCGTCCGTCTCGGATCTCGTGAACTCTCTGACCAGTGAGATGCTGATGGTGAGTGTTGTATGTCATCCCTTGGGTGGTCCCCTCGTCTCTCTAGTAAAATGTATTGTTTTACTAAAGAAGGAAAGGTCTTCCATTTTGAACACAGGAGTGGGTGTACACGATATCAAAAAGAAATTCTGTCACTGTTGTTGTTTTATATCAGGGTGGGCAATGGCTTTACTACCAGCAATCTTGGCTAGTGTTGATAGGAACTGCAGTGGAACAATATCAGGAGGGCCACGTATCAATTGCTTCAGTTCTAAATGAATTCCAGTTACAATCCCAAAAGAAGCCAGATCTTGAATCCCGTTTTAGTTTTCATCCTGAGCTATCCAGACTAGTCAGCGACAGAGCCCCAGAATTCCCAGAAGCCCCAACCAGTATGGACAATGTGTGGCAACTGTAATTTACAAAAGCAACTTTCCTGACCTCTGCTCTGGAATTTATAGGCATTTAGCCTGCTGTTTGGATCACTGTGTGGATGGGTTAGTTCACACTTTGTGACATCAACCACACAACATATACCAGTAATTGCTGGAGCAAACAAAAACATCTCCAGAGTGTTCTCTCTCTCTCTCTCTCTCTGTCTCTCTCTCTCTCTCTCTCTCTCACTCACTCACTCTCTCACTCTCTCTCTGGTATGGGTCGGATCACTCTATTTCATCTCTTTCCAATTTTTCAAAAAAGTATTAGGGCATCACTGAGAGGGAGAGGGTGTCCTTTCCTCATACATCATTTCCTCCAGAAAAATAACCTCTTCTGAAGCTGCTACTAGCCTCACATGGAGGGACATAAATGAAAATCAGACATATCTATGAGATGGATCTCCCAGCTTTTTGACAGAATCGTTACCAGCATGAGTTATTCCATTTTGATTCAGAGCTGTGAACCCTGACCCTTTAGTTTTTTAGGCCTTGGGTTCTGCTTTGCACAAACAGAAACTGACACACACTGAGAACACAACCCAATCTTGATATTTGCCCAGCTCAGATAAAAAGAGTGTCACAATTGTACTGAAACACTTGTTTTCCTTGACATTTCCCCAATGTCTTGCTCAACTTAACTGGGAATCAAGATGTGGAGAAGGAAACATAATAGATAGGGCTATACAATGCCTAAGAATCTATATTTGCACAAGGGATGAAAGTGGGGGAGTAGGGTTGCAATCGCCGTGCAAAATTGATCACTGCTAGCTGCAGAGCAGATCCATAGTGAATTATCCTGCAAACAAGCTACTATATCTCAGATATATTAAGGTGAGTTGGAGCATCGATTTTTAAGCAATCAAAAATAAAGGTGGTTTGTTATCTTTTCTGCATATTTTTTTCATTTATAGATGTTTGCCCAACATAAAAGGTAATGATCCATGGTGCACTGGTCCATAATCACATATTTACACATTCACGTTGCCAAGTGATAGCTACAATTACTGTGCCCTGACTTCTCTATACCCCTCTCTATCTTTGACCTCAGTGATCAAAGGTAGATCCATGATGCAACATGGTAGCGTTGATCTAGATTCATTCAGGAGGATTGTATTGACTTTGGAGGAAGTGGAACCCTTTAAACTTGGGCTTTGTGGCCATTATCAGAAAGATATAATTTCACATACTGTATTATTAAGTCACTGGGAGCGAGCAACACATACGTAGTCATCTATAAAAGAAAGAGAAAGATAAAATGGCTTCTAATATCCAGTTGACTGTGGTGGGAAAGATTGGGCCGGAACTTTGAAAAGTTCCCCTTTTTAAAATGACAAATCCTCCCAGCCAGTTTGGACCATTGTAGCCAAACTATCCTATTCTAGGCTATACCTATGATATAAGCTGGAGCTAGTAACAGGTATTCCTAACTTGTGAATCTCAGGTGTCAAACCAAGATATTCTTCTCTTTTTTCAACTCCTTCAAAGGGAATGAACCCCCCCCCCCCAGACAGACAGGCAGACCTATTTCTCAGACAGGAGAACTCTTTTTACCTAGAGGACCTCAATTCTTGCCGCTCTGCTCCAGTTATAAGAGGCTGCAAGAGAATTCTTTTGTTTTTATGCTTTGCTTTTGGGTTTCCTAGAGGCATCTGATTGACCACTGTAGGAAAGGCATAGTCAGATGATACTTGGTTCTGCTCCAGCACAGATCTTATTTTCTTACATATTTCTCCCATTTATGCTCCAATCAGGCAACAAAATCCAACACCCATGACTGATCCGTATTGTCTTTGGTATGGCAATATTCCTGTAGTAAAATTCTCAATCAAGTTCATTTTGAAGTAAAAACGGGACCATTTATGGGTGGACTGGCATGCCAGTCCCAGAGAGGTAGTCAATAGTGGTTGGCAATAGTGCATGCTCCGAAAAACATAGTGACAGAACAGCTCAGCCTATTGTTCAGCAACCAAAAGGACCCAACCAGGATATGTGGTCGTTGCCTAAAATCGCCCATTTCTGACATACGTAAAATAGGCATGATTTGTATGTTCATCATTTAAATCAGATGATAACTTCCATCTGCGGATGATCCTCCACAGAGCAAACATCGGGGATGGCACATTAACATCCTCTCCTGTGCAGTGTTTTACAGTAGTGTCAGCTGTAAATTAGCATGTGTTTTGTAATCAGGTGATGCAAATGCATGTGTCCACAAACTGTTTTGAGAATTAGGCAAATCCACAAGAGTTCTCAGTGGCACGGAGTCTGTGGTACAAAGTCATACAAGCTGTGTCGAGTCCTAAAATGCCGCTATCCTTGTGAGTTTGCATCTTCTGTTTGTTGAGGACTGATCTGTGAGTGCATTATAGAGCTATAAATATTATTCCCTTGAGATTCAAACAGCTTTAAATCAGGCTGATCACTGACATCAGACTGGGGAAATATAGTGCCATCTGCTTCCCTCTTGTGGTAGAACTGGGAGGGAGCAGCACAAAATGCAAAGTACACTTGATGTGAGGGGGGAGGAGCAGAAAGGGGGGGTGGCAATTCCTGACTGTGTATACCCCTTCTGGTATGACTTCTACCTATGTACATCCTCAAAACGTATGCCGTACAGAACTGTGACTTGAGGTGAAGCTTATTTTGTTGGTGTTCAGTCATTCAGTCGTGTCTGACTCTTCGTGACCCCATGGACCAGAACTTGCCAGGCCTTCCTGTCTTCCACTGCCTCCCAGAGTTTGGTCCAATCCATCTTGGTTCCATCGATGACACTATCCAACCATCTCATTCTCTGCCGTCCCCTTTGCTGTTTGCCTTCAGTCTTCCCCAACATCAGGGACTTTTCCAAGGAGTCCTCTCTCCTTGTGAGGTGGCCAAAGTACTGGAGCTTCAGCTTCAAAATCTGTCCTTCCAGTGAATATTTGGGGTTGATTTCTTTCAGGATAGATAGGTTTGATCTCCTTGCAGTCCAGGGGATTTATTTATTTATTGCAAACATTTTTTAAAAACTTATTTGTTTATTGCAAATGTTTTTAAAAACTGCTTCCAAAGTGATATACAAACAGACAAGGTGAAATGGAAACATGATCCCATCAGACCACAAATGAGCAGAAATCCACCTATTACTTTGCACATCTGCTTGGATCTATATCAGGCAAAAGCAGCAATGCAGAGGAAGGTTCCCAAAGACTACCTGGATGTTGAAGTGCCAGGATATACACCTGTTAGAAGTCACTTCCACATATATGGGACACCAGGGTTTATACAGAAACACTGCAGTATGTGCATCAGCCATAAATGTGCTCCAAGCACACTGAAATAACAGATGGAGAAGAACTGGTAGTACCTTCATAGTATGGCAGAGGATTGACCACCACTTGCTTCACAAGGGCAAAAAGGTTAATGTTCCCCTTCCCCACCACCACTACAGTAAGATTTGTGGAGTACTACAGGAGGGAAAGCTCGCAATGTTAGAGATCATTCTAGACGAGTGGTTCTCAACCTGTGGGTCCCCGGATGTTCCTGGACTGCAACTCCCAGAAGCCTCCACCACTTGTTGTGCTGTAAGAGGTTTCTGGGAGATGCAGTCCAGGAACATCTGGGAACCCACAGGTTGAGAACCACTGTTCTAGACTATGTAAGATGTGAGGATCCACTGTCTGTTAAGATAAGGATGGACAAATCATCCTGTTCCCTGATCTTGGTTACTTTCACGGCCCAAGTCCATTTGAACCAGTTGTTACCGTTACGTGCTGTCAGGTGACTTCCAGCTCATGATAACCCTATGAATTAACAATCTTCGAACGGTCCTGTCATTAACTCAGGTCTTGTAGATAACAGGCTTCATTTTAATGAATTCACAAAAAAAACCTTGCGTCCAACGTATATCCAAGATATCATTAGGTAAGCAAAAATGTCCAGCCACAGTTTGAATCAGTCTTGGAGCAGAAATTCAAGTCCAAAGTATTTAAAGGTTGGATTTCACTTGTCAAGGAAGTGAAGGTCCTTTTTCTTCTTTTTTCCTTCTAAAAATGCCTTGCCACTGCTTGGGGTGGCATGTGGGGGGATAGTATGCCCCACAGAATATGACTGCCCCCTTTTCTTTTGGAAGGATTTTTCTGTGAACATTGAGCCACATAGCACAGTAAGATTTTTTTTTAGAAGCATCCTGCCTCTGAACACATCAGATAGTGACAGCCTGCCAAATTACTACTTGAAGTAGTAAGGCTGGATAGGTTTTAAAGGATAGGTTTTTACAAACCCCATGCTTGGTTACTTCATATTTAGAAATTTAACTCCCTCCCCTCTCCCCAAATGTTTCTAATAATGCCTTTGTATAATTTCATGAGGCACAGAACCGGGAAAGGGGAATATTTTGGCCCAGTTGCAATTTAATGCATATTTTAAAACTATTTTAGAATACATATTTTAAAACATGTTTCAATGCATATTTCAAAGTTGATTTAGAAAGTGCAGAAACCAATGGGCAGCTAAGTTCTGATCAATACTCACATTAGTTCAGGCAGTGGAGATCTGATCTATTTGTACCAGAGCACAGAAAGATAGTCAGGCCTATTTCAAGACCATCCAACACTGAACTAAATGAGCAAGTTTCTTGAGGAACCCACAACTTTGAAATGCCCATATGGAAGAGAGGGGCACAGCTGTTTTGCCAAGAGGAGCCACATGCTTAGATAAAGGTTATCACGCCATGACAGAGCATTGTATGCAGAGAACTCCAAATTCAGTCCTCAGCATTTCCTTTCTGGGACATATTTAAGATGCAACACAAAAGTTCATTTCTACTGTTGGTGGACTCACAACGTGGTTTTCAGTCATAGAACTCAGGTATTCTTAATATAACCCAGTAGCATTAACATCATAAAATAAAACTTTAATGCAATCCAATATTTGTGAATCACAAACATATAATTTCTTCATGTTGTTCATGTCCTAGCAGAAGGTGGCTGTCATCATGAATCTTTTTGCATGGAAATCGTAGCTCCAAATTCAATTATCTATTGACTTCTTTACCCTCTGGCACTCCCCCTGCCCCCTCTAATTGTATCTGAATGATCAACTGTAACAATTTATATTTCTACCTTCTCTTAATGGGACTGAAATATTTGTTTCCTGTATTTTATGATTTCTTGACCCTTATTCATTTGCTTTAGTACTTCATTATTCACCCTCTCAGTCCAGGAAATTGTTAATGTCCTACAACAGATCCAGATTTCATACTCTTCTATTCTTTTCTCTAGTAGTCGCCTGTACCAACAGCAAAATCAAGTATACCAAGCTGTGTATGGTGTACATCTTCAGAGGCAATTTTACGGTTTCCTTGCATATTTGCATTATTTATTTTAAGGAAGCTGCTCTGGGCCATCTCTGTTCCGACTTTTATTGCACAGCTATCATCCCACTGCTCATTCAATCAAACTGAGTAAGCATAGCAGCTTAAAAGGGCAAAGATTTACTGCTCAGAGGCCTAAGAACATAAAAATGCCTCCGCCTGTTTTATGAAGGCCAGAAGGGAGTCTCCCCCAGAGTTTCACAGAAGGGAAAGCGTTACGCGAGTTGGATGCTTCGTTTTGCAGTTGCCTCTTTGCTTCCACAACCAGGAAGCTTTAGAATGGCATTAGAGTGCTAGGACTAGGCTGCTATTGCTATTACTCCTAGCGCAAAATAAAAATAAAATCCTTTGCTGGCAAAAGAACAAGGATGTGCTTACATTCACAACTAATAGTTACTACTGAGATATTCTTTGGCAATATTTCTTTTCCCCTGAGAAATGCATTGAAGATGCTTAAAACCCACTTTTCTGCCCAAGAAGGAGAATGTTGACAGGCTGTTTTTGCACAACAGTACTGTGTGATATTCCCTCCCAGAGTTCAACCAGCACCCTAATGCATTTCCCCTGCTGCAGATAGCCTGTTTCCAAGATCTTTGACCCTTGTTTTAGACAGCCTGAATGAAATGTCTGCTCTCTCTCGCTCTCTCTCGCTCTCTCTGGGAGTGGCATCCTGAAATCTGCAGAACACTGTTCCTGTTAATGATTCTCACCTTGCCTTCTGCCTGCTTCCCCATCCCACCCTTAAGCATCATGATTTCCAAGTACTTATGGATGGGAATATCATGCAGGGTGGGTTAGGGTCACAAAATACAATTGCTTCAAGCTAGAATGTGGTCTCCCTTCTTGGATGCACGCCTTAATTTGATGAGAGGGAGTTGAGCAATGGCATCAGGAGGCTAGATTCCATTATGGGCCTGGGGTATTGGTAGAGTCACCCATGACAAAATGTTCACTGCAAAGGCACCAGACCAAGATGTATCCTCCTCTTTCAGGAATAATAGCAACACCACCAGAAGACAATGAATAGTTCCAATAGTAATGGTATCAAACAAATGTCTGGAGGGCAGCTACTGGGCAGCAGCCATAGGTGAAGGTGGCGCTGATAGAGGATCTTTCAGATATAACAGCAGTGACCCTCAAGCTAACTTTTGTTAGTACTACCTGGAAGAAAACAGTGGTAACCCACTGCTGAACCTTTCTTACCTTGAAATCCATACAATGAGGCAGTCCAAAATGAAACAAAAGATAGTGCTGAAAGTTCAGACTCCCAAGTCAAAAGTACTCAATCACTACTATGGAAGAGGGCATGTTCAAAGAGGGTTGTTGCTAACAATGTAACTATGGGCCTTTTCACACGACCCCTAAAATCCGCTGCAGATGGCTCCCAGATCCGGAGCTTAAAATTGTTTCCCCACCAGCTCCGGAGTTTACAAAAAATTAAGTGCGACCACGCCCACCTAAGCGCGTCCCAGCGCACTTTTCAAGTACCTGGTCTCCGGAGCTGATGTGAATCTAAAGTAGTGAGTGCTGGGCTCTCCTCGCCTTGTGTTTGTTTTTTTGTCCCCGCCGCCCCTTTAAGAGACAGGAATCATGACGACGATGGGGCTTGGGGCGGCTTCCACCGGCAGACGGAGGTGAGCCTGCATTTTTTCTCCCTTTTTTCTCCCTCCCCTCACTCAGACAGGAGCAAGGATGTGCGGAGGGGGTGGGAACACAGGAAGAGCGACAAACCCCCAAGATCTCTGGTCCGAATTTAAGTGGCCAGCAGATCTTAGGGGTCATGTGAAAAGGCTCTATATTAAAGTTGATTGGATATCTAGTGGTTGATGTGCACAGATGTGAAAAATCTGATGCTGCAAAACACACACAATTGGAACATGGATATAAGAAGTAAGAATCAAGGTAAACTGGAAACCATAAAGCAGTGATGGGGAACCTTTTAGAGACTGAGTGCCCAAACTGCAATTCAAAACCCAGTAAATTTTTTTGCAAAGTGCCAATACAGTAATTTAAGCTGTATACAGGTAGCTATGAAGGGGTGATGTCGGGTGCCCACAGAAAGGGCTCTGAGTGCCACCTTGGGCACCCGTGCCATAAGTTCGCCATCACTGCCATAAAGCAAGAAATGGAACATTTAACTATTGCAGTACTTGGTATTGGTGAACTAAAATGGTCTGGAATGGGATGTTCTCAGTCAGAAAACTACAGAGTGTTTTATTCTGGAAATGACAAAATCAAAAGAACTGTAGTGGCTCTCAGACTAAGGTGATATATAACTCAGGCAGTTGGGGCTATAATGCAATGTCTGATGGAATAATAGCCATGAGACTTCACAAAAAAAAACCTATCAATATAACCATCATTCAAGTCTATGGCCCTGCTACAGATACTGAAAAAATGAAATAGAAAGCTTTTAAACAAGCATCCCAGAGGAAATTGGTCACACACCATAACAAGACATGCATATATCCAAATTTTCCATCTATAAGACTTCCCCCACGCGATTTGACAGCAGTTAGGGAGGGTTCTGTATAAAAATTACCAGAATCCGTTAAGAACCTAGGTTGAGTATCCATATTTTGATACAAAGTGGCACAAAGCACCAAAGGATCCATGATTTTAAAGGGTCACTCTGTAGCTATAAGGCACACCATAAATGTGGTTTTAGTGGGCAATCTCACTAAAACTGGTATTTTTCCATCTATAAGCCCCCCCCCCCCATATATAAGACGATCCCTATTTTTCCAACCCAAAATTACAGTTTAGCAACTTCATGGTTCTTTCCCTGGCCTACTTCCCTCCATTATTACTCTAACTTTTACTTACAACTCTCAATTTTTAGTCTAACAATTTTAGACAAAAACTATAGTCTTATACACGGGAAAATACTGTAATCATAAATTACTGGAACGCAAAAGTAGGAAACAAAACAGAACCAAACGTTGTTAGAAATTTGTTCTAAGGGTCTAAAATGAAGCAGGAGGACAACTGATAGAGTTCTGCAAAGCCAGCAATCTGCTCATCACATCAACATGCTTCAAGCAACTGAACAAAAGACTGTACTCATGATGTGAATTATAAGCAGGGGATAGAAAAACCATATTATTTCTGCTGAAACATAACCAGGAATAGGTTATCTTACCTGAAGCGCTTCATGAAAAGGCAAGTTTAATTGGAAAAAACAATTTGGGGAAAAGTTAAGGGCACCAGGAAAACAAGAAGAACAAATATGAGATAGATATTGAATTGATTGGTTGATCCCAGCAGATCTGTTTACTATGGCCTGGTTTCCTTCAGCTGTTTTGAATGGATGGGTGTAAGTGAAACTATTTGGCAAGCACAGGATAGTGCTTCTCTCGTGTTCTGTCTACCAGCCCCACAAGCCTAGAGGCTTTTAGCTTTGAGGGCTCTGAGATCGAAAGCCAACATGCGGCAGAGGTGCCAGTCATTTCAGTGGCTGAAGGGTGTCTCTGCACACTCGGCTCTTCATGTCTGCAACTCTGGGGTAAAACTCGTGTCCTTGGGGATTTTTTTCTATAGCCCAAGTATAGAAAGGCAACGAAGACAGGCCAAGGGAATCATTTGAGCTGCAGAATCAAGCCAGCACTGCCTTTTATTCTTTTGTGGAACAATTACAAAATTGAGTTTTCACCCAGAGGCAAGGAATGTGCCTTTCTTTGGATGACAGTTCTCTGAATCCTTCAGCGAGCTGGGAAATTCTGGGAAATGTAGTCCAAAGGAAGGAACCTTTTTTATTAACGAGCAAGGAATATGTGTGCTCCTTTCCTTAAAGCTTATTTTCTATTGTTGGACAAAAGAGTAGCATCGTATGCATACACATTTCCTAATGGAAATTGGCAGTGCCTAATCATCACATTATGAGCAATTTGGAAGACATATTGTTGCATTGTAGCTTCAAGCAAAAAGAGTACTGGCCTCCTCAGAACACCTGGCTAGGCATTTGTTGGCTCATTTGGCAGCAAGTCATCATGTAAGTTAGACTGCGTGCCCTTAAAAAGCCTTTAGGGTCTGCTACGCAGAACAACCAATCTTGTATATTCCCGTTTCCCAATGAAATCTAGCCTCCCTGTTAGCCTTTCCCTATTTGAAAGTTTCAAGACTTCAGAAATCATTCCAGCAGCCATGCTTCTCAGCATGACTGCACAAGTTGTAGAATTTTTGCATACCAAATTTTATGGGATTTTTTTTTAAGAGGAAGGAAATTTGCGGTGCTGGGTGAAAATAAATGAACAAGTATTAAGGTTATGATGACCTATCATGAAAAATGAAGACAAGAAGACAAGAATTCTATCAACTTTACATATGTGGCCCTTGAAGTCGGAAGAGAGCCCATGGGAGCATGTCTGTGCTTATATTGAATCTAAGACTAATCTAAGAAAGATGGGAGGTACACATAAAACACCTCTGAGAGCCTACGGGTTTCTCAGTAAAGCCATCAGACAAAGGGAAGAAGGGCCAGTGCCTCCCTTCCCCACAGACATGAACATCCTGGCATAAATGTGCTTACAGCATGGGAGTCAGTACAATGTGCTGCAATTGCCAAAAGAGAGTTTGGAGTGCTGAACCCCGGCACCTGCTGCATCAACAAGCACTTAGGTGGTGGAGGCAGCATTTGAGATTGGTAGAGAACAATCCCGTGCATGGCTTCTCAAGTCCTTGGAACCTAAAGGAAAACAAAGCCTCAAAACAAGAGAATCAGTGTTTTGCTGGTTTTCTGTTGCTCTTGGCTATGTGTTGAGCTGCATAACGTATTAAGGTCAGGGTGGGCAATCTTTTGCGTGACCAGTTAGGGAGAAAAACTGGATTGTGTTGGGTATCATTTAGCATCCAGCAAAGGAAAAGCATGCCCCCCCACAGCTGTATTCAAATTGTAAACATTTTAAGGAGCTCATTTTATAAGTGGTACATAATTTGCATTAGACAAGCTTCCTTCTAAGGATTTGTGTATCTTTTATACATGTCATATGAATTGTTTGTACCGTCTGCTTTTCATTGTTGGGTGGATAGTTGAATAGGTGGCCCATACCAAGCACACGTACTCATAAAAAATAATCATCTGGGTGGGTTGTCTCTGCATCTAACCTTGACAAACAGCACAGGAGTGGCCACCATTGTTTTGTTGACATCCCCACTTTAAAAATAGCTCTACCAGGATAAAGACCTAAAGGGCAGGATTTTGAATTCCTCCTCCTTCAGTGGATTTTTAACAAATTGTTCAATGCTTGGGGAGGATAGGTCTGAAAATACTTTTGCTAGGTGCCCCAGGGATTACAGATTTCTATGCCCATCCTGCTGCATGAATTTAGGCTTTTAAAAGTCCCTTCAGATAGAGTGTGTGTGTCTGAGGGCATGGTTTCACTGGTAGAATCCATTCCTGTTATGACTTTTTTTAAAAAAAAATAAGGTTCAAGTCAAATGGTACATAAATTGGTAGCCGCCTACACTTTGGCTGAATTTAAATTGATTTATTTCTGGTAACTCTAAATCTGTTTTTGGTGGCTACACTGCTGAAATCAACTCATTTCCTTTCTGTTTTAGGAGTATGCTTTTCATAAACTGGTTGAGTTTTTTTTTTAACTGAAACAGTGATAAATCAATGGCTGTATTCCTCTGGCAAAATATGTTCATGATGATGCATCACTAAACATTTCTATAAGATTTAAAAAAAAAAACCACAGCATCAATGCTACTGAAATTCATCGGGAGCACAAAGAAAACTGGCAGCACTGTCCACAGCCACCAACCCAAACTGAATTAAATTGATTTAGAAGTGAGGTATTTAAAAAAAAACCTGTTGGCCAGTTGAAAATAATGCACTTTGCAGCCTAAATAATATGATTTCACTCAAGCATCATGTAAATAAGACTTGATCAATTTTAAAAATGCTTACATGGTTTTAACTGTGGCCCTTATTGCCAGTGGGCCCACACCCAAAAATGGAAGCTTATCCAGAGGTTTTCCTCTTTGTGGCCTAAGCAGAAGGTGAACACTTCAGATTAACAGCCTGCACCACCTCAGTTCTGAGCCACTTTCCTAAGGCCATAAGAAATCTGAAAACTATCCATGTTCTGCTTTAATCTGAAGCCAGATGCCCCTCAGTTCACTTCTCCAGCCAAGGGGTTCCAAGCATGGTAAGATCTCTTACATTGGATGAGAGGCAACCTGTGCTGCCCTGTTGGCTCTTGAGGTGGTGGCTCTGCCAATGGAACAGGCAGGCTGTCTGGAAGGATTTATCTAGCTGGCCATCCCAACCCTGCTGAATCCAGCACATGGGTCTGAGCCAGGAGCTATATGAGGAGATCCCAGTGATGGAAGGGAAGGCTGATCTTTTCTGACAGCTCCCTGGATAGCACCAAAGCTGTGGACAAGACATTCAGAGGATATTATTCACTTTGTCTAAATTTAGGGAAATGTGTAAAACAATTCAGCTTCTTACCATCCCACCAAGAGCTTTTCTTTAGACAGAGGAAAAGGAATCACGTGGTGAGCCCAGAAACAAGATTATATATAGTGTATTGGAAGAAGGAAAGCACTTTTCAAAATTAAAAAAAAGCAAGACAGGGGGATTCATAGCGGCTTAGCCAATGAGATCTCCAATGATTGTACCATTTCCCCCCTAACCAAGAAAGCCTGAGTTGAAATTCTTGCTCAGCCAATGGAAACGTACAGAAGTGACAATGGAGACGGCACTGGTCACATTGGAATATGACCCTTGTAGGGAGACCCACCAGGGTAATCTGACCCTACTGGTCCTCCTTGATCTCTCAGCTGTCTTTGATACTGTCAAGCATAGTATCCTCCTGGATAGGCTATCCAGGTTGGGGATTGGTGGCCTTGTGCTAAAAGGATTTGACATCGGCCAATCCTTCCTCAATGGCCAATGCCACAGAGTGCAGCTTGGCGAGACTTTTCAGACCCCATGGTCCTCAACTGTGGGGTCCCACAGGGGTCAATCAACTTCCCATTGCTGTTTAACATATATGTAAGGCTGCTGGGAGAAGTCATCAGGAGACCTGGGACTTTGTGTCATCAGTACATGGATGACATGGAGCGCTGTCTCTGTTTTTAAAATCATCTCTGCTTTAAATCATCGCAGCAGGTGCCATCCAGTGGCTAGAAAGGACCAGGAAGAACAGGCTGAGGCAATATTGATGTAGGGGAGGGCTGTCTACTTGTATGGGGGTGTTTTCCCCAGACAGATTTACCATTCTGTTCAATGAACAGGTCCACAGGTCCAGCACAGACCATGAAAAAAGCAGGTCTCACTGTGACACGTCCTGTTTTAGTTCAACTTCAGCAAACTGCCCAGTTGCATCCCTAGCTGGAAATTAGGTCCCTGACTGCTCCACACACCAGTTGACTCAGAAATCACTGTTGCAACACACTCCACAAGGGGCTCCCGTGAGGCTAATGTGGAGGCTTCAAGAGGTGCACAAAGCGGCAGCCAGACTGATTGCTGAGGTGAATAAATTTGCCCATATCACTCCAATTCTTGTTTTCCTTCACTGGCTACCAGTTTGCTTCCAGGCCTGGTTCTAGATTTTGGTTTTAACATACAACACCCTAAATAGTTTGGAACCTCATTACTTGTCTGAACAGCTTCTGCCAACTTCGGTTGCTCACCTGACCAGGTCTTCACTGACCTCAAATATTGACACATTGAAAGGCCCAGAAAACATCAATTGGGCCTTCTCACCTGTGGAACCTTCCCTCTATGGCTTTAGAAAGCAGCCCAAGACAGAGCTTTTAAATAAGTTTTGGGGGTGATTTTCCCAAATTGGTCGAAATAGAAGAGGAGGAAGGAGGGACACGGTATGTCAATCAATACATTTCTGCCACCTAACTTGTTTATTTCCTGGAGTGTATGTTTATCTTGTTACAGTTGTCCAGTCTGAATTGAGCTTTTACTTTGAGTGTACACCACCCAGAATAGCAGTTTGCTAAATGGGGAGTATAAAAATTGAATAATTAAATAAAATTAAGTCTTAGCAAAAAAGTAAAAAGGTCCCGCAAGGTTGCCTCTGCACCTTGTAGCCAACAGAAACAAAATCAGAGTCAAAAATACTGTGTCATCTTTAAGGTTAACAACAGACGTAAACCCATTAGTCTTCAAGGTACTACAATAATTTGTTTTTGCTATACACGCTGAAACTGACTAGCTAGGCTACTTCTGTGAAAACAAGCTTCAGGCCAGGTGAATTGCCATAAAATTTGCCAAGGGTGGAGGAATCAGTCTTCACCTCAGTGAGGCTTTTCCTTATCCTTTCTTCCTGTCCATGCCTTTTGTTCTGTGGAAAGCTCTGGTGGCAGGGCAGAGCTTAGTCCTAATACTCTTTGAATGACAACTCCCAGCATCTGAAATGCACCCAAAGAAGTGGAGTGTAATCCACAAAAGCTCATGCTAAAACAAATCTCTTTTTACCGGGTCAGGAGGGTATCTATTGTTGCTGTTGTTAGGTATACTGGCACAAACTTTTGAGTCTTCTTTCTACAGTGTGGGAAAGGACTTGTTTATATATGCTCAGAAGGCCATGGCTTAATTCCTAAGGGCTAGGACTGAACATTTTAAAACTGCTTATAATTCAGTTTTTCAACGGACAATCATATTTCACAAATCCCTAAATGTTATATGCATCAGAATATAATTTTCTTTGAGACTGTATACATCTCAGAATTTTATAGTGCTCATTTCAAAAACACTCACAAAAAGGTGTATATGAAAGAAATGCAAGCACTAATGTGTATTTTTAAAGGAAATGCACTATGTAAATATTCAGAGAGAGAGAGAGAGAGAGAGAGAGAATACATGCAGACATGTAACCATGAACTAAACTTTGGCAAAGTTACTTCTTTGGAGCACCTTCTTCTTCTTCAAATGCCATGTCCTTGTAGAACATTGGCAATCAGAAGCCCGAACTGGTTTCTATCTAAAGCTATTCTAAATAGAAAGCAGTTCATTGTCTTTGGAGCATCATGCCTAGAAACTCCCAGTAATGTTTCCAGTTCTGAAACTATCAAGGCCTGGAAATGAACCCAGCTGTGAGTGAATGAAGCATCCATTCAGCTGCAGAGATAGTGCAGGCAGCAAAGTACGGAGGTGATTTACTGAGGCCCAGAAAGACATTAGAAATTGCCCTAATGTGAGCCACTGAATGCCATGGCACAAACTTCTATCACCTCTTAGGTACAAATTAGCTTGCTGTGGTGACTGGTCTTCAGGACCTAAACAAGAGAGTCCTTTGAAATCTGATTGCACAAACACAGAAAGACTGTCCTGTCATCTCTCTGCAGCATTAGCACATCCTCAGCTCTAATTTGAGCTATCTTTAATAACTGTTTCTCACCTATGCCTCCTCTATCTTATCATTCCCTACACATCTGTCACCACAGTATCAGTACTTCAGTGACTTCTCATCTCTTACTGTATGTGGGCCGATGCCTACTTTTTGATGGGATAAAGTTACCATACATGGATATTTCAGAACTAAATTTTGGTCACTGTTATCAGCCCTCTCTGACAGGTGCTAACCTTATGATGTTGCATGCCCTGACTACTCAACCCAAGCCTGGGCACAATCGGAATGCCCTTGAGCATTTGCTGGTTTCGCCAAACCCCCTTCCCCTTCGCCTAAAATTCAATGGTCATTCAACACCACGTACAAAACTGTCATAGGAATCAGCACACATTCCTCCAGCTCTGTGGGAAAAAAAATTGAAAGGGTAGAGTAATAAACTGCTACAGAATCTGGGAGTCTGGTGTAAGTAAGCTCAAACACTTGAGCTCTTGTTTTCTTCTGTTAGAAGGAGCGGAAGAGCATTAGTAATTTCTAACTGTGTGCACTTCTCTGCTTAAAGACATTTCATCGTACATAACAACACATTTCCAAGGTCCTCCTGATACTGTGAGGAAAAGGATATCAGTCCCGGCACCATAAAGACTGGCCAACTGTGGTCTCTCTGGCACTTCCAGATGGAGAAGCATCTGCTCTGACTCCCCCACTCAGTGACTGCATCACAAGCCACAACACAGCAGGGCTTTACCTCTCGTCTTCCCCCCACCCCAACCCTTGCGAATCTGCTGCCTGCTTGTTCCCCTTGTGTCTTTCTTCCATGTTTCTGCTTGCCTCTGGGTTGCACCAATTCAGGAGCCTGTTTAAAAACAAAAGCAGTAAATGGTTTTCTTAAAGTCCTGCAGAGGCATGAAAAGATTTCAGGGCAAGCTGCCAAAGGGGGATGAGATTCAGAATTGGAAACGGTTGACCTTACTGTGGGAGTCAACATAGACATTTAGTTTCCTTGTGTACTGTGGATTTCAATCTCCCTCAGATGCTGTAACTTGCAGTGTGCCCTTAGTTAAAACTAAGCACACACCAAGTGTCAGCGAATCATGGCCTCTTCCTGTTCCAGTTTCTTATCGCAGGCCTTCGGATTCTCCTGTACTGGAGTATCGCTGAGCCTTAGCTCAAAGGGAAATCTAAACCTATATGAACTTTATTTTAATCCTGTTTTTCAATAAAGATTGACTCTTGATGGGACTCGTATCCATTTCTAAAATGGAAGTTAGAACAGATTAATGCTTCTGGCCTTCTCTTCCTTGGTCATGTCCTCTAAGAATAACAGAGGATGGAACTGCTTAATAAGTGATAGGCCCAGATGGAGAATGTATGGACCTCTATTTGGACTACATCTCCCACCACCATATCCAGGGATAAGCGATGGTGGGAGCTGCAGTTCATTAAGATCTAGAGGGCCACACATTCCCCATCCTTCATGTATGTATGGTATATGACACCGGGCTCAGAGTCTGGGCTCCTCATTCATAGAATATGAGGCTAGAATGTGTTTGTTTGTTTTAATATCCCACCTTTCTCCCAATTAAGGAATACAAGACAGCATGCAACAGCTTTAAAAAGGATGAGGTAAAGGTAAAGTTTCCCCCTGTACGTGCATGCTAGTCATGTCCGACTCTAGAGGTGGTGCTCATCTCCGTTTCCAAGCCAAAGAGCCCACTGAGCCACCACACCCCTTAAAAACGACCCTTTTGAAGAAAAAAAAAGATACTTAGGTTTAAAATCACAATAAGTTTGAATATGAATGTTTTTAAATGGTTAAACTTTTGATGATATTTAAAATATCACCAGTTTGAAATCAATTAAAGGAAATCTAAAACATATGATAAAAAAATAGAATGTGCTAAATACATCACTTAAAACTCTGCTCCTTCCAGGGTATTTACAAATCAAACAGCAGTTTAAACAGGAAAGTTTTTAGTTGCAGGTGGAAGGACATTATGGAAAGGGCCAATCTAGCCTAATGTGGGTGGGAATTCTACAGGCTGGGAGCAGCCACAAAAATGTCCTTTCTTGAGTCCTCTCCAAATTACCTGTGATAGCATCAGGACTGAGAGCAGGCTTGTACAAAGCTCTCAGAAAACGAAGATCGAGAGATGCAGTCTTTCAGTAGATGTGGCCTGGGATGAGATTTGAGTTCAGTGTCTGTTTTCTCCCATAAATTTGCTTTTTGCTCATATTCAGCAAATACAGTTGCCTGTCTTGAATGGTCGTAAAGTGGAGGTAATGAAAACTGTGATGCCTTGCATCAAAAACCCATTTCTGTATTAACAACAAATGCTAATACAGTACTGGTATTCAGAAATCTTTTGCTTTAGCCCTTCTTCTTGCAAGATGTGCTTGCTTTAAGTAATCCATCTTAACTGGGTGTGCATTTACCTTGTATCGGGTTTTATGTAATTAAAATCTATTTTAAAAATCCCAGCCCTCTTCTGTTTGACTGCAAACTGATTTTTTATGAAGAGGCTAGCAGGGCTTTTTAATTTAACACACTTTTTAAATTGATTCTTTATTAATCCCCTTGTTGTATTAAATGCCATATTTGTGGGAGGTCATGGGTTTCAAATAGCAGGTAAAATGTCATCCCTTCAAAGTATTTTTTTTTAACTTTCGCACTGCATCACTGTAGTGATATGCTACTTAAAATTATTTAAGAGAGAGAGAGAGAAATGAAAGTATTCCAAAGGATGCCTAGAAACCAAGGAAATACTACGCAACATTGAATACATTGTCTGCAAACATGCTGATTAATGAAATGACTTAACATATTATGTATAGTTTTCCTGAAGCAGTTTTAAGCTCCTACTTTATGTTGGAGTAAACTCACAACAATTTAAAACCATATGATTGCACGTGGATTTAGAATACATTGGAGCTGAGTCTGATATAAATCATCATTGTTACTACTGAGCCCTAAGACTTAACCAGAGTGAAACCCCTCGGTTTATCCCTAATAACAATGGTAATTGTTGGCTGCTGTTCCAGGACAAACTGCTTCAAAGACTATAAATCTTAGGTTATTTCCTTAAAAACAGAGCTGAATGTAAGCCCAACCCAGCTGTTAAACTTGCAGCATTTCCGCTGGTCCATCCCACACCAGGGCATCTGTCAAGAGGAGCCATGTGAACTCTCTCAAATTAGGGAGCAAGACTTGTTTTGTCTTTCAACTTTCCTTTCCAAGATTTCAGCATATATGCCTTGTACTGTATCTTAGGGACACATGGATAATTCTGTTATTATATAATAGCACCCCACAGTCTAACTCTGTCCCTACCTGAGGTAAAACTTGGTCCCAACACATGTTTGTGTGGACTGAATGAGCTGGGGTTCATTGTCATATTTTCAGTTTCACCTTTCTTCTGGCTCTTTTGAAGGTTTCCATTGACTTTTAATGCACTTTGGACTACATACATTAAATTATCTAGAATGTCTGTTTAGCAGACAGTTATTTTTGACCAGAGAGAGAGAGAGAAATTTAGGCAAGGTATTACACATCCCTGTGCAAATGCAAAGAGGGAGCAATTCCTGAATGTAGCCACTGACCCTGTGGGACTGAAGGCAATGAAGACATTAATTTTTAATAAAGGCTTAATTAATATTAGCATAATACAGAGGGGGAATGAAGAAGAATTAGAAATTTACATGGAGTGGTAAGACAGGAGATCTATGGGCCTCTGAAGAGCAGCGTAAGAAGACAAGATAAAGCATCCTATATAAGTAACAGCAAGAAACTCTACTTGCAACACAACAAGTGGCTTGTGTCTTATAAAGGACAGTGAATGACACACACCCTGAGGGAGGCATCATTTTGCTGCCACACTGGAGCATTGCAGTGGGGGAGGCTGTGTGCTCGGAGCCTGTCAAAAAGAGACAGGAAAGTGCTGGGAGTAAGGCTTCCCCTGACCTGTAATTTGGAACCGTATAGTGAAGTCATGAACTGTGCCAAAGCTTCAAGGTGACATGTATAACAAGAAGGCTGGAGCAGTGACAGATAACATTTAGGTAATTGTTTTTAAGATGAGTGGCTTTCCACTAGACTAATAAGGAAGAATTCATGCTCATCTCAGTAGAACACATTTTAAGGCCCCTGGGGTCACTCTCAGTTAGGCCTGTGATTAAATAGACCACCTGCTGACAATATACCTGACTTGCAGTGATTTTTCCAAGCAGTTTCCTGTCCAACACTAGTTTATATTGGATAAAAGTTTTTTTTCAAGTGCTGGTTCTCACCTACAGATAGCAGTGTGTTCAGAAAGGGGTTATGCTTTAGGAAGTCAAGAGGCTTTCCCCATTAGAGAAAGGTGGCCATATGTTCTCTTTTGGTGATGCATGTTCTCTTTTTGGGATGGTGTCTTAATCACTTCCCTTTTATCCCTGTGAGCTTCCTGTGGCCAAGCAGGAATTTGAATCCAAGTTTACATGGATTCTGTGTCTGACAAACTTCAGCCCTCCAGATGTTTTGGACCACACACCTCCCACAGTCCTTTGCCACTGGCAACCTAGGCTTAGAATTCTAGGAGTTGTGGTCTAAAACATCAGGAGGGCCGAAGTTTGGACATGCCCGAGACTACACCAAACTAGCTATCATGTGATACCTCTGGTAGACCAATAAAACTCTCAGAAAACAGGCAACCTTCTGAGTGTTGCAAAAGTTGTTATTGGTCTGGGCTTTGCAGAACAGGGGTCACAGGCAGGATGGAGAGGAAAAAAACTCCCCCAAAAATGCTGCTCTGATGTTAAGGCAAGGTTATTAGGACTAATGAATTCATGGTCTTTTTTGTGTAGACTGAATAGTAAATGTAGCTAATCAGACTTTCTATTTTTAAAATAAAATGGTTTGAGAAAGTATCATTTTATAAGAAAAGATCCAAACCACATACACTGATATTACTATTGATGCAAGACTATAGTATGGTACTGTATGTCGGTTCTCTATGAACTTGAGATATGTGGTCAATCTCAAGAGTTCAGATCATTTCCTCTCAGATAACTGATTGTTACCTAGCTAGATGTTTCGAGTACAGTGACCTCTGTTTCTTTTCTTTCTTTATATATTCATTGTCAATAAACCGCAGAAAATACAAGGCACTGGGCACTGAAGAGAGTTGTTGAATAATATGCCTTGTTTGTTTGCTTGCCTTATTTCTATCCCATTTTTTCTCTCAGTGCTATGCGCCATAGAAATTATGTAGTAACAAGCATGTGCAATATAGTGAGCAGTAATGCATTTACACTTAAAATATGGTAATAATGTATGTGATTATATCTGCCTGTAAGTTTAAATTTGCACATATAAATTTCATGCTAAATGTCCTTTTTTAATGTGCAGAATGTCCTCCTTGTTGGTATTTGTTCTCCTCCATGTTCTCTTTTTTGTTGTTGATGCCTGTCCTCTGTTTTGGAAATGGAGCAGGTATGTCCCTACATTGGAGCCAGAATAGAGATGTGAAGGCACGGGGGAGGAAGAAAAAAATAAGGGGGGAAATTGTTGTTTTTTTCCATTTTTTTCCTGAAGCCTTTTGGGTTTTTCCCCCAAAACATTGGAAAAATTGAAAAAAAGAAAAAATGATTATGGAATGTTTTATTTGAACATGATGAATAAAATATTTTAAGGCATGGTGTTCTATTATTTTCCAAATCATTTCTAAAAAATATGCATAGTATTAGCTTATTCTAATTTCTGTGCACTGAGGACAAGCAAGTCCTAGGTTACAAACTGAAATCTTCAATGCAAGAACAAGATGCATTTCTTCCTTTAGTTTAGGAGGTGCTGCTATTGTCACAAAAAAAGAAAAAGGTTTCACTTTTGTTTTTGCATGTGGGTGGGTATATTTCATTCTGTTCTGTCCTCTTCACTCAAGGCACTGGAAGAAAATACACAGCAACAAAAATGATTCTGATTAAATTTCATGCCCATTCATTGAAACTTTGTCTCACTTCTTTCTATACATTTCCCCCCTCTTCAATTCTTTTTATGAGAATGAGGGTTTTATTTGATTTTTATTTAATACCGTGGAGAGGAAATATGAATTGTTCATTCTGGATTTTTAAACATTGTTTTGTAGAGGGTTTTTGTTCCACATAAACTAGTAAATAGTTCAGGAGATTGTTACTTCATTTGTTACTTACAATTGCAAATAAATATTATTTTAAAAGTAAATTCTGTTTGTAATAATTGTTTGGATACACTATTTTTTCATGTTTTATGTTCCTAAAGTAACAGAATGATTTTCAAGGTGTAAAGGGGGGGATGGGAGTGCTAATGTAGCATCTTTTTCAACTTGTCCAAAAAAAAAATCCGTTCCCCCCCCCAAATGGGGGGGGGGGTCCTGAGCTTCAAAATTTCTGGAAATTTTACATCTCTATACTAGAATGAAGATGACATGAGACAAATAATGGAAAATATTCTTTTATGGCAAATGAATGTAAAGTACCATATTTTTTGCTCTATAAGATACACTTTTCCACCCTCAACAGTAAGGAGAAATGTCTGTGCATCTTACAGGCTGAATACACTCCTGCCAGAAGCCTCCAGAGCAGCTGCTGTGGAGGCCTCTGGACCAGTGCAGGTCTCAGGCCCAGCTGCAGCCCCAGCGGAGGCTTCCCACCCCGGCTGTTTAAAAAAAATATTGCATGATTGATTTGTTCCATAGAATAGAGGATGGAGAGTAAACAGCCTGACCAGAGACCATAGAGAGGAGAAATGGACTAGAGAGTAACCACCCACCATGATGACCATAGAACCACTTTTCATGACAGGCAGAATATAAATCCAGGGGAAGGAGCTCAACCATTCAGCCTGTCTTGAAGAGCAGCTCTGTAGTCATCATGGGTGGTTACTCTCTAGCCCATTTCTCATCTCTATGGTCTTTGGTAGGGCTACTTAGTCTCCATCTTTTATTCTGTGGAACAAATCAATCATGCAAGGGAATTTTTTTAAACAGCCGGGTCAGGAAGCTTCCCCTGGGGCTGGGACCTGCACCAGGCTTGGAGGCCTCTGCAAGGGCCGGAGGCTTCCCAGCATGGAGACCCGGGTGGGGAGCGGCAGCATGTCTTCACATTTTACTCTCTAGCCATGCTGCTCCAGGCCTCCCAAGAGCAGCATGGCTGGAGAGTAAACTGGAGCTGGAGATGTACCAGAACCACAATGTGTATGTGTGAATATTTTTTTCACACATACATACCTCTAAAATTAGGTGCATCTTATGGAGTGAAAAATATGGTATTTGTAGACCATAAACTTTGAAAATGGATTGCTACTGAATACCTAATTTTATTCTAGATCCAGGTTAGCAAACGCCTTGGAACTTTTATACTTAAAACAGTTTACAGCAGAAAGTAGAATATCACATACAAAAGTTTTGCTTCAATTAGAATGTCGCACATCTCATTCTCCCATTCTCTCCCTCTCTTTTTTACTGGCTCCATAGCTCTCCCCTGGGTCTGAGGATGATGAGGGGCATGACAGCTCCAGCCGAGAGAATCTAGGCCGAATCCAGTTTAGTGTTGGCTACAATTTCCAGGAATCCACCTTGACTGTCAAAATATTGAAAGCTCAGGAGCTGCCTGCTAAGGATTTCAGTGGCACAAGTGATCCTTTTGTCAAAATTTACCTCCTACCAGATAAAAAACATAAATTGGAGACAAAAGTGAAAAGGAAGAACTTAAACCCACACTGGAATGAGACTTTTCTCTTTGAAGGTAAGTAAAATGGTCTAGTTTTAAGGTGCTGGTTAGGGAGATCTTGGCTTCAGGCGTTTGTTTAACAAGTCTCTTAGATTAAAAAAAAAACAACCTTCATTCCCCCCTCCTGTCTCCTTCCACTTCTCGAAGGGAGCTTTCAAGGATTTGAGGTTCCGCTGGAGGTGTGTATTCCATTTGGATGCAAGGATCACACCAAATGGCGTACAGGACTTGAGTAGATCTCTGGCAACCTTATTTAGCCAAATCTAGACAGCTCCAAAAGAGCCCAATTAGTCAAGGAGTGTTTAAAGTTGAAGCCATGAACATATATTAAGAGTGGACATAGAGGTGTCATACACCATCAATTTAGGACTGCTTTTCTATGTTGCTATTTGTTTGCAGAAATGCTTTTAATAGTAAATGCCCTTCACACATAAAAATGGGAGAGAATAATCTGTAACTATTTATGAATGGGACGCAGATGGGCTGGAGAATGTGGGAGATTCTTCAGATTACTCATCAAGCAAACTCATTAGCAAATATAAAAGCAAAGTTGTGATTAGAGATGGGCACGACTCAGAAAATTTTTTCGTTTTCGTCTAGGGGTCCGTTTCGTTTCCGTTTTTGTGAGCTAATTTTCAAAATTTTTCATTTTCGTTTCGTTACGTAACAAAAACGAAAACGATTTTTTTTTGTTTCTTCCCATTTAGCTCCATTAAGTGCTTTTCCAGTAACGAAAAACGAAAAACGGCTCAAAATTAGTCGTTTCGTTTCCGTTTTCGTTCCATTTTTGAACCGTTTTTCGTTTTTCGTTTCGTTACGTAACGAAAACAAAACGGAAACGGAAATTTCGCTAAGTCGTGCCCATCTCTAGTTGTGATTTCAGTAATGCCTTTATGGGACAATACCTTTTTGGTAGTATCTTTATTTTTATATTCGCAAAAAGATTTCCCACAGTGTGAGTTCTGTAACAGAAGAATCTTACACTTAAATCCAGCAAGGAAGTATGCCTTCCGGCCATGATTGCTCTAGAAGATCTCTCTAAACCTGGCAGATACTGGGGGCTGTTGACAACTTAACTGAGGTAATCCCATTAACTGACAGGAAGCAGGAGGGGATAAGTTATATAGATAGAGAAGGGTGGAGACTAGAGGCTGTGCAAAATGAGAATATTGCTCAGTCTCCTGTGTCCTATGGTACCTTTAGATATGTCCCACCTGGTTCAATGACAGTTTGCACTGAATAGAATTCACAGAAAATGAGAGACCAGGAAAAGACCCTGGATTTGGGCCAGTGGGTTCCTCAGAGCATACTCTGAAGGCTTTTATGAGGGTCCCAAGGAAAAGCCTCCCTCCGATGCTTTCTGCTTCTGGAGTCTGCTTTGCTGTCATCACCACTACTACCAATTTTGTACCATTTCTGGGGCTTGTGCAGCCCACAGAAAGAGCTGGTACTGAAAATTTCAGACATACACCAACATTGCCTACCACTACCTTAGGCTGTAGAGCTGCCTCACCCAGGGCGTCTCTGATGCTATTAATGGCTCTAGTCACATTTATTTTCATCTCCAACTTGCCTGTTTCTTGTACGCTGATGCATTTCCCACACTTGCCTATTTCTACATTTGGGGATTGCCTGCATCCCTGTTTTTAGCAACGCACCTGTCATCTTGATATGGTGCATAAAAGGAGCAGATAAGAAAGATCTTAACAGCATTGCAAAATAATCATGAACAATTCCCCCACCACCAAATAATTAGCAAAAAAAAAAAGCACTAATTCCTGGTGAGTTAGGGAAGGGAAAGAGGTATCTGTGTGAATTCAGTTTTTTAAAATGTTTAATGAAAAAGGACCCTGAGCATGAAGGAGCAAAAGTGTTGAGTCTGAGGTGGGAGCCACTGCAAGACATTTGTCCAAACTCATTACCGGTATGTCTTTTCAATGGGTACCCTCTTTCAAAGGAAGATACCAGAAGTGTGAGGATTTCAACCAAACAATCCCTTATGACAAATGACAAGTTTCACACTGTAACAGCTCCTTGCACTGTTATCAGAAATGGTTCGCCCTAAAATGAGAGAATGCAGACATATCTGAAACCATCCATCTATCAAGTTCAACATCATATCATACCACAGCCTGTCTATTCCCTTTGGCCTGCTCATGCAACATACTCTTTCTTTCCTCTGCTTTATCTCCTGTCTTTCCTCCTACCAAGACAGATCTTGCCCCTAGTCCATCATGTTTAGTACCTATCCTCGGGGGAATGAGCAGCGGGTTACATTATCACAGAGAGGCCAAAAGCCTTCACTAGTGATCTAACTGCAATGATGGATAGGGCTGGGATACTTTCCTGGCCCTTGCAGTGACCAACCAGTTCCCCGAAGCATTGCATTTGATTGATGAAGTTGGATCCCTACTCATTCATCTGAAATACCTACAAATGCTATTCAAGGCTGCAATATTGCCCAAAAGCATGTACGCTTTCATCCATGTTGGAGCTGATCTAATCATCACCTCCTTCTCCATTGGCACTCTAAATATACATTAATGCATGTGGGAAAAAGCATGCAGAACCAAGTATCTGTTTACCTGTATCTAGGCTAATATCTGAACTGCTTTGCCTTGCCTTGCCTTGCTTGCCAGTAGTTTCTCAGCATTTCATTTCATCATTTATACCCCACTTTTCTCTTGAGGAGGATTCAAGCTAGTTTATGATATTAAAACAGACCATGTAAAAGGTAAAAATGCAATAAATTATGCAATTCTTAACACAGTTAAGCTGTATCATAATAAAAATAATTTTGAAAGCATATTTTAAAAGATGTACAAATGCCTTTAAAAAACCTCTCATATTTAACCAGTTACTCAGAAGAGGTCTGCCTAAAGAGAAAGGTCTTTGTCTGCTTGTGGAAGGACAAAGAGGGGCCCAGCTTATCCTCCCTTGTGGGGTGGGGGTGAGTTCCACAGCTTTAGAGCAGCCGTGGAGAAGGGCTTCTCTTATGTCCTTGCCAGCCCTACCTATGGCGATGGTAGGCTGAACAAAAAGTCCTTCTTGATCATCTTAATATCCAGACAGGCTCATATATGGTGATGTGGTCTTTCAGATAGCTCGGGCCCAAATTATGTAGGGCTTTTTAGGTTTTGATCTATCCTTTGAATTGGGCTCAGAAATGGACTGGCAGTCGATGGAATTGTAAAAGGAGAGTTATGGTATGTGCTCCCTGTAACTCACCCCAGCATTATGGACTGACTGAAGTTTCCAAATGCCTTCTAAAGGCAGCCCCAGGTAGAGTGCATTAAAGTAATCAAAATGGGATGTACCTATTAGATGTATCACTGCTGCCAGATCAGACACTTCAAGGAGTGGGCATAGCTGGCACACTAGTTTCAATTATACAAATGCCCTTGTGACTATCGGGCATCCAAACTTGGAGACATATCCAGGAGCACATCCAGGCTGAGAAACTGTGTTTTCAGAGTGAGTGTAACCCCATCCAGACACTCTGAATCCCTACTCATTGATCTGCCTTTTCACTGACCAGGAATACCTCTGTCTTGCTACATTAAGTTCCAATTTATTTGCTCTCTTCCAATCCACTACTGACACCAGACACTGATTTTGACCTGAAACAGCTCCTTGAAATTTAATTGCAAAAAAAAAAAGTTTGGTATCTTCCAAATATGGATGACACAACCACAAAACTCCAGACAAACTTGCCTTGCAGCTTCATGTATGTGTGAAATAGCATGGTAACACCAACAACCAAGGTGTTAAGCAGGAATCCTTGAGAACCATCTTCTGGGTTCTCCCCTCCATGAAAAAACCGAGCCACTATAGAACAGTGCCTCCAAGTCGCACCACATAGAGATGACGCAGAATGACACCATGGCTGATGGTACTGAATCACCAAAAGGTCCAGTAGAGTCAACGGGAAACACTCCCCATGTCCACTTCCCAGCATAGATAATCTACCAAAGCAATCTATCCCATAACCACACCTGAAGCCAAATGGAAATGGAAACAGATAACACATTTCATCCAGGAACCCCTAGAGCTGAGAAGCTACTGCATAGCCCAACATCTTGCTCAGGAATTGAATACTGTATTAGAAAATGGTCAGCAAATATCCAATACCATGGGATTCAGGGAGGATTTCTTCACTTGTGGTTTTATTTTTGTCTCCTTTAAGCATGCTGGGATCTTACCCTGCTGCAAAGAGGCATTCACCATTCCTTCTACCCATTCAGCCAGCCCCTCTTTGGCAGCATTTATAAGTCAGGAGGGCAATTGTCCAGCATACAGGTGGTGTTACTTCCCACCACCACCAAGGGTCTTATCCACTTCCTTAGGCTGCATTAGCACAAGATAAGCGGAGGTCAACGTTATAGTCACAGGACCTGCATCAACTGCAGCATCCAAGTTAGAGCACACCTGGGGGATTCTGACTGCAAAATGTCATGGAAATTCTTCATAGAGGGCTAGCAAACAATCTGCATTTTCTTCTTGTGAGGATCGAAAAGCAGGCTTTGGAATTTTCTTTGCTGTGGCTGCAGAAAATGCAAAAACCTGTTCTTCAATCCTCACTTTCCCGAAGGGTAGCACCCTGAAAGCCATGGGGGAGTGGTGGCAGCTTTTGGGATCCCAGAGCAGTATGGCTGGAGAGTAAACGGGGGCTATGAAGGAGCCCACAAACCGCTGCCTCCCTTTCACTCAGCTCTCTGCACAGAGCCATTTCAGTGGTCTCGAAACAGCTCCATGCAGAGAACCGGGCAAGAGGGGCAGCGGTTTGTGGGCTCATTCATAGCCCCCATTTACTCTCCAGCCACGCTACTTTTGCGCTGCCCACAGCAACGTGGCTGGAGAGTAAATGGGCTACAAACAAGCCCACAAGCCGCTGCCTCCCCTTTGCCCGGTTGTCTACATAGAGCTCAATGGTGTGCTCTGAGTGGAGGAGGAAGTGTTGTGGCTGTGAGGGAGCAATGTTGGATGCCCACAGAAAGGGTTCTGCATGCCACCTTTGGCACCCCTGCCATAGATTCGCCAACACTGCCCTAGGCCCTCAGATGTGGTCTGCTGCTGCCAAGAAAACCCTGGTGGAAGAGATTAACTACTTCAGCTTCTTCCAGACAGTGATACAGACCAGTCATCTTGCTCATCCACTATCAAATCCTACATGCATGTTGTTTCTCCTTTCACTTTTAAGTCAAAGAGACCACCACCAAGGCTTTTCAGGCTATTTGAGGCTGGAGACAGCTTAGGGACAACCAACACTTTGGTACCCTCACTTCTTGCACAATGCCATAGCTGTTGCCCCCACCCATCATTCCTGCAAACATGTATAATGGCTGCTTCCTGATATCCCTCACTGCTCTCCTTCTAATGAACATGCAACCCCCTCCCCACCAGCAGACAATAACCTTGAGTTAAAATTGCTCCTTGGGTACATAAAATAAAGCAGGTGGTAAATGACAACAATACTAGAACAAAAATAAGCCTGAAGAGGGGCAGAATTTTAGAGCAGTTCTTACTTGTATGGTTCCGACACAAGAGGAAATGCAAGGAGTGAGTGGCAGCAGGAGATGATCCTGTCAGAAAAAAATTCTTCTAGGTATTCGTCACCTGTAGTCTCATGATACGCAACGCCTTGTGCAACTCTGAGTGTGGAATGCTTTTTCATCTGTCCCTTTGCTCTTGGCAGGTTTCCCCTATGAGAAAGTGGTTCAGCGGGTGCTCTACCTCCAAGTTCTGGATTACGATAGGTTCAGCCGTAACGATCCCATTGGGGAAGTGTCTATTCCCCTCAACAAGGTGGACCTGACCCAGATGCAAACATTCTGGAAAGACCTAAAGCCCTGCAGCGATGGGAGTGTAAGATATTTGTTGTCTTTTTAACTACAGAACGGATCAAAGTAGGATTTGGTGCCTGTGATTTGCAGTCTAGCCACTGTGTGACTATAACAGCCTCTTTCTGGCATGGCTAAAGGAGTCCTCGTCTTTGCACAGTTGCAGCCCAGGGCTTGGGAAACTTTTGGGTGAAACTCCATGCTAGTGTAGGGCTTCTAGATGTTCTTGTCTGAAAAGTAACTTTTCTGAGTTCCAGCGTGGACCACTATGTCCCTGATACTTGGTTGCCTGTTTCTCCCAATAACCTTTGTTGTTAGAAGAATAAAAGGGTATATTGTTGTCAAGCACAGCTGTGGCTGCCCTTTGCGGGTGGGGTCATGGAGGCAGAATAACACAGGCTTCCTGTTCCTGACCCATGTGGTTATTAGTCAGGAGAAATGTTGCACATACAGACAGTTCACCAGTTGCACACAAATAGTAATAAGTACTCAAATCAATTGAATGGGTCAAGGTACCTACCAGAGACACAAATCTCTTTACCTCCAAAACAGGAGTCGGCTGTGTAGATAATACAATGCATTTTTTAAAAATGCGGTTTGATTTTCAATTAAATATTCCAATTAATTTGTGAATACAGTATACTGTATAGGTATATTCAAGGTCAGGACTATGAATCTTTCAATTTCCCTCCTGAAGAATTGGTGTCTGGCTTTCTAAAATATAGTAGAAAATGGTTACCAGTGCAGAAGCAGTGAGCTTTTATTGAGACAGCTATTGAGATACCCAGTTCACTAACAGTTAATTAAACTGTTAACCTTTTCCTACTAATATTCTCTTTGTAGCTCAATCATACCCAAAATGATACCTCTGGACACAATCAAATCTCGATTTTGTTTCAGAACAGTTTCTTATCTACACAGTTGTAATCTTTTCACCTTGACCAACATGAATACAAGCCTGGTTTGTTTGTTTTTCAAAGACCAGGAAATTGTTTTGCACCTTTAGCAGCTGCCCAGTGGCAGAAGTTAGAGGTGTTGTGAGTGGAGTCACTAAATTCAGAACTCTGCTGGGAGGATTAGAGTCCCAAACATGGACAGTGATTACAGCAGGTGTCAATGATATTCAGTACTGTACATTGTTTGACAAAACATTCCTTAGTCGCTGCTAACCTTTTCTTTCCTGCAGGGAAGCCGAGGAGAGCTGCTGCTTTCCCTTTGCTACAACCCTTCTGCTAACTCCATTGTTGTGAATATTATCAAAGCTCGGAATCTTAAAGCCATGGACATCGGGGGCACCTCAGGTATTAAGTTCCAGAGCAGGCCTTCTACCTATTGTGGGAGATACTCAGGTCTCGAGAGAATCCGTATTAGCCTTTTCTTCAAGATGTAATCCCTTAACAAGTTTCCAGTAAACCTGGCTTGGATCTCTGACTTGACAGAAGCTCCAGATGGCCAGTCCTCTTCTTCTGTTTGTGATTTAGGTGACTTCTGTTGTAACGGAGGAGGCTGGCATTATTTATGTGCATCATCTCCAGAAATGTATACATTCATACAGACTTTGCCTTAAATCTATGTATTGCTGGGAAGGAGTACTAACAGAGTTTGTCTGATCCATGACCAAGACAGTTTGTTCTCTTTTTGCACACAAAAGATCCTCCTAGACTTTCTCCTGACTGATGCCTTAACAGATCTAGAGCAGTATATCCTAGTGTGCTAGACTTTCAGGCTATCCATGGGACACACTAACACTCTGTGTTCAAAGTGGTCTCCCGCATTGCTCTAAAAATAAAGTGGAAAAGGCTAGGCATCAGTATGTTTGCTCCGTGCCCCTGCCACACACAGAGCTAGCAAATCAGTTTAATGTTTAAATATTAAACTGAAAAATAATGTGCCTCTTCGGAGTCCCACGGTGAGATGTGAGGGCACAGGATGTAGTTCCTCTGCTGACTTTAAGCAGGCTTGCTTTGACTTGTACTGTATATGGTTGGCGGACTTTCTGGAAACCCCTTGAGTTCCACAGAGAAAGAAAAAATGGGATACAGATACAGTATAGATAAACAGCACTTCAAAAGGCTGTAGTAAAAATATGGCTCCCTGTGTTCATTTGGCTTTTCTAAGTCCAAGAAATTTATTTTTCACCTGGAAACTTTTCAGGCTTCTTCTTTATAATGAACATACACTGAGGGTATGGAGAAGTCTCAAAGGTATAAAAACAAAATGGCTGCCATGAGCAAGGAAGCAGAATGCTTTCATCATGACAACAAAGCTGTCAAACCACTAGAAGTTCCATCAAGGTTCTTCTGCCTTAGTGTGGAAGGGAAATTTCTGTTATTATGTCTACACCAAAGGGGCAAATGCTCTCAAAGTCCTTTACATAACCGGGGGCAAAAGAGAGAGACGCGTATGTTTCACTTGTTTATTCTTACCTTTGCATTCGAAAATATGAGACTTAGTTGCTTATTCGCTTATGAGGAAAAATGAGGAGAGCTTGTGAAACGGGACAATTGAAAAATAAGTGGAAACTTTGGTTAGGAAAATGATGGGGGAGGGGCAGGGCTTGGAAATGTTATTTTTAAGGCTATCATGTACCCATTAGTGTTATCTTGCGAAAAGGTAATTTTTTGATGTTACTCCCACCATTGAAACAATTCATTCCTTTTCTTGTTAATATATATGCATGTTACTTGTAAGTTAATCTTAATTATCTTACTTGTAAGTTAATCAGAAAAGATATCTAAAACTTCCCAAATGATGTGTTAAAGTAATGTTACTTGTCACTCAAAATGTTAATGTCACAGTCATTTACAGCCCTAAAAAATAATGATGTTGGGTGTAAAAGGAAGAAAATGACTAACATTGTTACTTTTCACTCGTTACTTCCAAGCTCTGCCAAAAAAACAAATAAATACAACAGCAAGTTTTGCCTAACATATTGAGCATTTAAAGTCAAAGTGACATAATTTCTTCAAGTATCAGTATCAGGAAATAGTTATCTGAGTAATAACAGAAGAAAAAAGAGCAAAAAATTGTGAACTGTTGTGTAAATGAAAAGAAGCTTGATGCAAGAGACTGTCTAGGTGACAAAGCTCTTTGGATGAGTTGCAAAATGTTTCAGTCTCTCAAGAAACAAAGTCCAGTTGCCATTACTCCAATTCCAGGTCTATGTAGAACAGAATATCAGGTAAAAACATGAAAAAAACCAAAAAACCAAAAAAGACAGAAGCCAAAATGTGGCACCTTAAAGAGTAATTCCTAAATCTTAATGTGAGCTTTCATGGACAAGTCCATTTCCTCAGACAGTAGGATATAGAACAGATTTTATATGGAACTTTTCTTAATTTCCTATGTGGAAAATAAGTTAACACCTGAAGATTTCTGTGTAAATAAAAACTTCTATTTCCAAAACTGACTGCATAGCTTCCTCAGTTAAAAGAAAAATAAATGATCCACTTTTCTGCAGGTCTGATAAAGCCTGGAGTTTGAATATTAGATATTGATTCTTATTATTTGTTTATTTATTTATTTATTTATATTTGTACTTATTAACCACCCAACTTCCCTCAGGAACTCTGGGCGGTGTACAACAAATTATAAAACAAAACAACTAGACCCCCCCCCAAAAAACCCCACAAAAAGTATAAAATACAAAAACAGCACCCAAACCTCACTTATCAATTGAGTTAACAGCACCCCAGTGATCATGTCTCCTTTTTCCTCAACTAGACCCCTATGTGAAGGTGTGGCTGATGTACAAAGATAAGCGGGTGGAAAAGAAAAAGACAGTTGTGATGAAGAGGTGCCTGAACCCTGTCTTCAATGAGTCCTTCATCTTTGACATTCCCACAGAGAAGCTGAGGGAAACCACCATTGTCATCACTGTCATGGATAAGGACAAACTCAGCAGGAATGATGTCATTGGAAAGGTGAGTTCTCATCCCAGCCAAGAATCTCCTGAGGTTCTGTCCAAAGTCTTTTCAGGAGGGACTGTGCTGTCCCATTTCAGAGGAGAGTAAAGAAGTGAACTCTGTCAACAGAGGAACTAGAACTGAATGAGGGAAATTACCAAGCAGGCGCTTGTAGCCAAACAGTATACGGTATATGTAAAATGACAGTGGGAAGACGATACTGTGCCTTCATGCATGCCATCATCGTTTCTGCACTCAAAACTGCCATCTCCCAGTTTTAGCTATATGCTGCCTTGATAGCTCAGTGGTTTAGGTTTCTGGCTGCAGAGCCAGAGGTTGCAAGTTCAGTTCCCCACTGGGCCTTCTGCAAGTACAGCCAGCCTGAGTGGTCTTGGGAAGCTGCACAGCCCCAGGGTGACCCCAGAAGAAGTAAATGGTAAACCACTCCGGAGTACGCGCTACCTAGAAAACCTTGAAAAGGGTCACCATATGTCTGAATTGACTTGACGTGTTGTAAGTTATATGCTCTGGTGTGTAACATGCCATTTACCCCAAGGAAGGCCCATTTTATTTAAATTTTGCCTTGCAGATGTTTTTTTAAAGACTCCCTTTTGGTTTTAGAAACCGGGATGTGAAAAGCTAAAGCTTAAATTCTGTTCTACTAGCCTGATTTAGCTGAGGTGATTTGAGTTTGCATGGACAAGAATTTCATTGCAGCTCTTTTTCCCCCTTCTGTCAAGGATTTCAATTTTCTAGCCATAGACCATGTTCCTTTTGATGAAGCTCTGGACAAAAATAATACTGAGCATATGGTTGTATATATATCATTAGCACAATTTTGGCTGGATTGAAAGTTTTAAACTCAGAGCCATATTCAGGAGTCAAAAAACCTCAAGTACCTTGCTCCAGTCCTTCACAAGCACTCAAGGGTCAGGCACTTTTTAAAATACAAGTCCGCTCGTTAGTTGAACTGGAGGGGGCTTATCCCTTTTGAATGAACATGCACATGCACATAGATCAGCCTCTGCGTAATTTTTTTAATGAGGGTTTTCTTCATTGTTTAAATTGTATGGCTTTTACAGTACATCTCTTAGAGATTTTATACATACCACAGAGGAGAGAAACTTGTTTTGGGAAAAGTGAAACTGTTCTCTTGTTTGCCCTCCCATCCCTTGTATTAAGACTCTAGATCTGGTCCTAGACTTGCCCAAGGAGCAAATTCTGATCATGCAGAAATCAGATTCCAGATTCTGAAATTGAAAATTTGTTGAAGGTTTCCTATAAACCATCCAGCCACCTTGAGCACATTCAATTTCAGCTGATTTCAGGAGGCCATCAGGGCTGGTCCTGCTTAGTATGGGAGATCACCAAGGAATACCACCTCCAAGTAGGGTTCGGTAAAAGTCTGACTGATCTTCCAAGGCAGCCATCACTGCCCATCAGAGATGACAGTATTTCTCTAGATACGACACAGAGGAAGGCACCTTTCTGTGTTACTCGATTGCTTCCAGTGCATGTTGCCTGACTTGTCTAAAAGCCACAAGCAAATTCCCTAATGAGCCAACATAATCCACATGGGTCAGTTCTGGACTAGAGTATTTGCTGCCACTGCTCTACTTCATACTTAGATCCAGGTAGGCAGAAGATACCTGATGGCCACAGATTAGGAATATTTGGAACTGACATTGTGCCTTTGCTGCCATTTTGTGTCTAACATGGAAGTCTTTCTAACGATAGCATTCTTTCTTCTGGAACATTTGTGTTCTAAAAGTATAGTGCTAAACAGGCAAGAACACTACCATTTCAAAATCAAAATTAAGACCTTCCCAAAATTAATGTGCTCTAGGGTCTGTTCTAATTTAGCATACAGTGCAATTCTAGCTCCTTCAGACAGATACCTGTATCTGATAGGGACTAGGATAGGGTAGGGTAGCTAATTCACCCTAGAAATCTCATTCGTGCCTTGTGGAAGCTCTGGTACTTCAGATCTGTTGGATCCCAACTCTCTTCTGAAGAGATCCTAGGATTACCCTACCTATGCGCTCGTTCTTATTGGCGCTAGGACAAAGTAAAAAAGAAATAATGAAGAAAGTGGAAATATTAAATCCACCATACCCTTATCTCCTGCTAGTTTAGCTTTGGCACTCTGGTTCAAAGACCCAGTTTCCCTGCTCTAGCTACAGCTCATCTCCCCCACCCACCCCCAGAGGCTCCCTAGCCATCAATGGGGCCTCCAGACAAAAATATTATCTGCTTCTCTTTCAGTTGGAGATGCGAGGAGAGAACCTCGAAGTATGTGCAGCAAGGACAGGCAACTTTGGCAGGTCTAGGGGCCAGTTTTCTGTCCTGGGTATCTGTAAGGAAAATGGGGAGGGGGAGAGAGAGAAGGAAAAAGAAATGAAGCTAGAAGCAGTCTTTCTAGTTTGGGTTTTGAACATTCCTTGACGTTATACATTGCATGTGTAAGTACAGCGTGACCTTTTGAAAAACTCCACCTGGCAGTTTCCATGGTCGTTTATAAATGCATCTAACTTATTGCTAGAGAAAATGATTTTTCTCTAGCAAAATGGGAGTCTGGACAACCTGAAAAACAAAACACAAGCAGCCCCCAAAGTCCAACGATGGGAAATGTGTCTTCTCCTGCAAGCCATCTTCCCTCCCATGAGTTTCTAGATGGTGTTTAGTTGGGGGTTACTACTGAATTCTGCTGGATGCCAGGGCAGAATAAGGTCCACGTCTAAACCAAGACTTCACACAGCCCATTGACGGATGGTCTGAAAGGTTCTGATAAGTTTCAGGTCAGCATTATGCTTCAGAACCATCAACAGTGGTGTCCCCAAATACCCCCCCCCACTTGTGTCTTCAGCTTTAAAGTGATTTGTTGACATCATAGCTTGATCAAATCCATGTAGAGGGTTTGGCATGCAGTAAATCTCTACCACATACCCAGGTTACCCCACATGTGCTGTGTCATCTCTCAGTCCACTTCTTGGAGATTTCCAACATGGCACAATAAACATGGGTGGAGTGGCAAGCAGGATGCCGGATGAGGCCAATACAAAGCTCCATCACCTCCTCCTCCTCCCTTACCAGATGTCATTCAATGCTGACTCACTGAACAAGGTCATTTCTCTCTGGTTTGGCTTTTGCTGGTATGTTTCAGTTTACTGTAGCTCAATACAGTAACTTTAAGGCACACAGAGAGCAAGTTTGTACTGTTAGCTGGGGAAATGGCCTCCTGCTCAGAAACACAGGATTATACTGATCACTTAAGAAGAAATTAATCTGCTCCAAATCTGATTTACATTAACTATATATAATTCCACTTGTCTTAATGTAATTATGATAAATGATGCTGTAATCTTGTTATTATATCTGCGTGCTGCAGAGAGACAGTTATTCCCTAATGCAGTGTTGTATTTAAACAAGCAACATGTATATCAAATTAAAATAAGCAGAATACGAGTACAGCATTAAGAAGAATTTAAGCACAGGAAATTGGTTTAGTAAAGGGGAACTTGGCCCATTTCCTGGGAATTCAGAGCCCTTCTATATATTGATTAGCTCTGCCATGGCCCCTCAAGGGGGTTGCGTAACATACTGTCAGCGCTTTGTGGTGCAAATCTAGGCAAACCTGTTTGAAGTAGATCTCATTAGGACACCCCGTGTATTCCCTGTTGAGTCTGCATAGGGTTGTACAAGTAGAAGATCTCCATGAGGGTCACAGCAGAAGTTCAAGCAGTTATTTGGTTCAGGAATCAGAAGCATTCCAAACCTCCAGATGTTGTCAGTACCAGTCCAACAACATCTGGACACTCACATGTCCTTCATTCTAATGCAGCCCATTGGTCCCTAAATGGAACAGAGCAGTGAGCAGATCAAGAACCAAGAACAGAGAGTCTGCCAAGACGTTTCAGGCAACTGCAGTCAAAAGGTTCAGCCCCAGCCTCTGCTGCAACAATGTGATAATAATAATGAGTGACTGGATAAGTGCCATTAGTGTGCAGCCTCCAATCAAACTATGAAGTCCCATATCTTTGAGTGAGAGAGTCATGAGGCTCCATCAGAGAATCTGGAAGACAAGTCTTGGCTGTCACTGCGTGGGAGAAGCTGACACATGCATCCTCCATGCAGCAATATAGAAAGCCAGTGGATAAAAATATCCACAGCTACCAGAGGGATTAGCACTTGTTTGCATTGCCATATAACTAATTTTGACACCTCCAACACATTTGTTCAGCAGAAGAGGAATGAAGGGTGGCAGCTGGTGTGGGTGAAAAGCTCCATCAAACAGGGCCTCATCACTGTGTGAGTTTCATGCTGACAGATGTGAAGCTCAAGGCGGTTTAGTGAGAGTTAATCTCGGCCTGCAAGAAGTCTTGTGCCCAGGCTGGAGTACAAAGGGGCTTTTCTACTTGGTAGCTATTATTTTATTTATTATTTATTTATTTATTTTTATATTCATATACTGCAATCCGATTTTCCTCAAATGGCAACTCTGGGTGGTTATCAACAATAATTTCTCATGCAACCCCAACATAATAATGATGATGATGATAATCTAAAGAAAGAAAGAAAAACCTAATACAAAAACCACAATGGAACAACAACAAAACAACGAGTTAATGTGTCTGCATTTTCCCAGTCAGATGGATTAGGCTGCCCTCTCAAATGTGTCACCAGCAATTAGTATAATTGGGGGATGGTTTTTTTCCACAAAATGTCAGACCCTGCAGTGTTCAGAAACATCTATCTGACTTCACGGGTGGGAGTTTCTCAGTTTCCTGCCCATTCTCTAGGCCAGTCTTCCACTCTGCCCAACCCCAAGGCAACCCTGATCAGCCACTTCCCTGTACAGTTGTCCCCTGCCCTTTTGCGGTTCATATACTGCGGTCCCGGTATATCGCGGGTCCGCAGTATATGAAAAAAGGCCCCCTGGGGTAAGGAGGAAAGGTCTTCCCAGGCCTGCCGGAGGCCCCAAAAGTGCTTACCCGCAAACCGGAAGTGACTTCCAGTAAACCAGAAGTGACCTCCAGATCACTAGAAAGCACTTTTGGGGCCTCTGGGGGACTGGAAAGCCCCTTGCAGGCTTGTTTGGGGCAGTGCCAGGACTGGGGCAAGTACAAGAGCCCCCAGAGAGCCCGCCCAGTCCTGACCTGACCCAGCATCCGCATATTGCAGATTTTCAAATATTGCGGGTCAGGTTGGGTCCCTAACCCCTGTGATAAGTCGGGGTTTACTGTATCTTGTCTTCCTTTGTTCTCTCTTCTGACAGTCTGATCTTCTCAAGGAACTGAAGGTTCTGATATCGTCTCTCCAGAGATGGAAACAGAAAAAGTCATTTTCTTTCTATCTTGGATGGACAACAACATAGCTCCATTTTGTGTGTGCGTGTTGTGTCATTACAGTCGTGACCGACTCTTCATGACTCCATGTCCATGGAGTTTTCTTGGCAGGAGTACTGGAATGGCTTGCCAGTTCCTACTCCAGGCGCCTACAGCACCTGGTATTCCCTGGTGGTCGCCCATCCAAGTACTAACCAGGGCCGACCCTGCTTAGCTTCCGAAATCAAGCGAGATCAGATGTGCTTAGGGCATCTAGGCTAGCTCCATTTTACCAGTGGCATATTTGAATGTGTGGATGCTTATTGTAACAGACCCTAGAGCAGTGGTGGCGAACCTTCAGCACTCCAGATGTTTTGGACCACAACTTTGCCATTGAGAATACAGGCTTGGAATTCTGGGAGCTGTGGTCCAAAACATCTGAAGTGCCGAAGGTTCGCCACCACTGCCCTAGAACCTTACCTCCAAGGGCATTTTTAAAAAGTAGACAGCTGCATTGATCAATCTCACAGTACAGAGATTATGTATTATATGCGTCTTTTGTAAATCTATTGAGTCTTATTCAGTCATTCAGCATCAAACCACCCCAACAGATGCTGGGATCACTCATAACATGATTGGCTGATTGATGTGATTTGTATATCACCCATCTAGCCTAAAGCCACTCTGGGTAGTTCACAATATAATCAAACAATAAAACAACACTGCAAATATAAAATGAAATCTATATTAACACTACAATATATTGTAGTGTAAATCTATTACTACTCCCTCCCCAACTGATGTAGCAACTGCAACTCATGGACAACAGGGAAGCCTAGGGTAGGTAGAAGATGATATGGTCATCTGTGCTCAAGAGAAGATCCTGGAGCTTTCCTAGTATCCTATAATGAATCACTGAAAGGGCATTAGTCTGCACACAGATTTTGTCAATCACATCTCTGCTCTATAAGGCAGGAAGCACTTGCTTTAATGTCAGATGAGACATGTCATTCATAGGAGCAGAAATTACCACTGCCCAAGTACCTTTCCATGGACCAGGCATATTTCTTCTAACAGAATGTTAAATCATTCAGGAGACTGATAACGAAGGAAAACAGAAATGTTACATTTTATTACTTAGGAAGTCAATTAAGGACACTTACTTGATTTTAAAAGCTTTTATATCTGGTTTTTAAGTGTACATCTGTATAGCTAAAATGGAAAAATGAGAAGAAATTCAAAGAAAGAAGAGTGTCTATAAATGTCCCAGTCTGCACACGGTTCTAAGTACAATGTGTATGTACATATCAACCTGACGCCTTTCAGGAATATGGAAGTTGTGAGACAGCAGTGTAGAGTTACTCATAATTTGTTTGGACTACTTCCAGCATCTCCTGCCAAGATAGCCATTGCTGTTTCTGGGTGTCGTGGTAATCCAAGGATGTGATTTTTGAAATTGAAACAGGAGGGAGAGAAGTGCAGGTTGAGCAAGAGGGGGATTAGGAAGGTGTAGACAGATACATAGGGAACTAGAAAAGTTAGAGTTCTGGGTAACCGCAGAGATTTAAAAACACAGGAAATTGATTGGGATGGGATGGTTCTTTTCCCTCCACTTAAAAGTTTTTGTTCCCACCACTGGGGCTTCTACTTTTTAAAAACAGGTTCATTTTCATTTGTATAATTCTGTGATCACTTGAAACAATGCAAAAAAAAAAAAACTACCCCCACATGCCAGCACACACTTACAGCTCCTCTTCTGTGGGCAAGACTCATCTCTTGTTGAAGCTTAAGAACAGAGAGCATAACTGTTTGCAAGAATGTTCTTTTTTTAAAAAATATATGAAGAAATGAGCAGGGAACGCCTTGTTTACAATTTATTGGGTTGTTTCTTTGTAGTGGTGCCACCAACAGGCCTACAAACAAGCTGTAAACAAGGCTGGCTTCTCTGCCTGTGTGGCCAGTCAATGCACAGAGACCCAGGGAAATCGTAATTCCCCTGTATAATTCCACAGTGAATGTGTATTTCCTTCACTATGTAGTCATACCGTTACACTTGGGAACATTATACCTTATTTTTCCATCTATAAGATGTCCCCATGTATAAGACAGCCTCCCACTTTTCCAACCCAAAATTACAGTTTTACTACTGTGTGGTTCTCTCCTCGGCTTACCTCTCTGTATAAAAGAACCTTCAATTTTTAGTCTAACAATTTTAGACAAAAATATAGTCTTATACATGGAAAATAGCCAAGTATTTCCCCAAGTATATAAGAGAATTGAAGGGAATCGGCATGCAACAGTGACGGAAAGACCTGAAAAAGATTGTGGTTGCCTTCCATTCAGTGGGAAGGAGGACAAGAAATATATATAAAGAAGGTTTTTAACTTGCCTGCACGCTGACCTGCATGATTTGTTTCCCTCTGCCTGCTAGATCTACCTGTCGTGGAAGAGTGGCCCAGGCGAAGTGAAGCACTGGAAGGATATGATTTCACACCCCCGGCAGGCTGTGGCACAGTGGCACCAGCTGAAGGCTTGAGAGGCAGACATTGAGGACTTGCTCTGGGTTTCAGTACACCAAGTCAACATTTATTGGCCACACTGTCACTCCTTTATGCACAACAGCGGCGCCCAGGTTTCCTCCTGGGGGGAAAGAAAGGCTTTGGAATCACCACGGGCTAAAAAGGGGGTGTGTGTGAACCTCAAACATCTCCTCAGAACTCTGGAAAAGTGGTGTTGGTGTTCAGTGTGCTGGTTCGGCACCATCACGAGCATTGTTACCACCTAACCTCCAACTTTAGCCTTTCCTTAAGACTTCTTGTGTAGAAAGAATGAGAGAGAGAGAGAGAAAGAGAGACCAGAGCAGACTGGCCCTCCAGCTGAAAGTGACCTCATTGGCACAGATTTGTTTGGGTTCACAGTGTAGAGCTGGCACTGGCATGATGATGGGAAGAGAGGGGAGGGGTCTGCAACCGCCATACAAGACTTTTTTATGAGTTCTTCCAGCCAAAGGCCCACTGGGACGGCACCCATGACTCTGTGCAAGAATACTAGCCTGCACTGGTAGCTGTACACAAGCCGGAGGGGAAATGGCAAGTAGATCACTTGCTTTGTTTCCAGGAGGTTGTTTTCGTTATATAATTCAATAAAACTTGATAAGAGTAATAATATAAATAATCCTGCTAGCTAGACCTCTATTCTAGCCAGGCCTCTCAGCAAAGGGGAGAGGAGCTGTGGTAGTCCCCAGATTCCCTGGGTGTGTTGTGTATGCGTGTGCGTGTGTGTGTGATGTAACTTTGGGCACAGGGCATTGGTGTGTCATTTATGTTTTCTTTGAGCCCTAGAGAAACTTTATCGTCGGTGGGGGTGGGGGTGGGGGTGGCGCAGCGGCTTTGACTGATAGCCCAACAAGAATGGATGGAGAGATTACTCCACATGGGATAAAGAGGAGGAGCCAATATTTGGATCAGAGGGGAAAGAGAGCAAGGAGAGGCCACAAAGGCCACTTCTGTTTGTGTGCTTTGTGTCACATGGGTCCTTGCCAACAAGGAGTAGGGACAGCCGCAAGAAACATAACCATTAGTGTGGCAGAAGACAAAAGACCTGCTGGACACCCTGCACTTTTCTAGGGCTGCATAATGTACAGTGACCGCTCTTTGTACAGTCTTGTCAGAGAAGGGCCTAACTTACATGTTTATTATTATTTCATTGTTACATTACATGGATACTGTCTTCTTAAAAAGCAAAAAAAAAAATTGGCATCCTACAATTAAAATATACAAAAGTTATTTTTTAAAAATAATTAGATGTAATACAGCAATACTCCCTCAACAAACCAATAACAGGGATAATCAATGGACATAGAACTGGTGTCGAATTTTAAAAATCACATGCCATCAAATGCCCAGGAATAAATGTCAGGACCGGATGCCATAAAGAGGGTAACATCTGCATTATATGAGCTTCACTGGGGAGTTTTTCCATGGGGAGAAAGTTCAAATGCCCTCTCCTACCCTCCAAGCCTCTTTTGGATGGGATATTGAGAGGAAGGCCTTAGCTGTTGGTTTCAGTATCTGCACAGGTTCATGGTGGGAAAGGCATACAATCATGTTTTGGGATCTTACGCTTTATGATATGTAATACATTCACAGTTTAAATGCTTAAACCAGCATTTTCAGCTTGGTACCAAAACCAGAACTCAGTGTATCCAAACTAAACTGAGAACTTCTGGTCTCCGTGTTTGACAAGGCTACTGCACAGTATCCTGTCTGTATTTTCCCAATTATCATCAAAGGCAGCCCTGAATGTAACCTAACGCCACATATGCTTTAACAATTCTACCAAGTATCCCTCCCATTCTACCAGTCACAAGCACCATATCCATTCCAGTCTGTACTGGCACAAATGTGACTTAATTGCTTTTTTTCAGGACTCATCTGACTCCATCTTACTATCTTTGAAAAACAAGTGGGGAACCAAGGATTAATATACACAATTTTTAACATATCCAAGTCTACATGTTTTTTCCCCATTGATGAGGGGACCATCACAGGTGCTCAGAACACTGGATATATTGTTTTGTTATTTATTTTGTATTTCCCTATATATTTTCAAGGTACAGGATCAAAACTGACCACAAGAAAGAAATGTAGACGATGTACGTGCATTCTTCTGGTGAGCTGCTGACAGCAATTTTACAAAGACCTTACCATGCAATAAGCTACTTTTTGTAGAAGGAGCAAAGACAATAATAACGACCAGGAAAAAGTAACTCAGGGACTGCCTTTGGAAAAAACAAAGTTCTAACTTCTCAAGAAAATGATCCATAGAAAACATTTTCCATGTTCAAAATCGGGAAACGATGTCTAGCAAGATATCCAGAACAGCTTTAAGATAGGAGGTGGCATCTCCATGCTGAATCATTTTGCATCAACCATTTAGTAGAGCTAAATTCACTTAAAAGGCAGATTATTTTGGCTTCAGCATTTCATACTTGGTTGAGTGACTCAGTCCTCGGGTGGCATTTGCAATCAATACTGCACAGATTGAATCATGGGGTTCTTCCAGGGAAAGTTTTTATTATGCAATCACCCTCCCCATTCACCCAATTTACTGGAGGAGTGAGATGGGAGCATATTCCATTTATAGCCCACTTGTTCCGCCCTCCCTACAATTTCTTCCAGTTTTTTTCTTACCACAGAGCATCTGGCATGAAGAGGTAATATCCATCCTGTGCTTTTTGATTGACAGCATTAGATACCCATCTGAAAATACCTATAGACCTGAAGGAGATCTCAATGTGTACCCAGTGCCACCTGTTGCTTATGGAGGAAATGTGCTGCAGCATCCCTAAGGAAAGATCACTCTCTCTTTAATTCTCCCTTAATTCTGTAGTCTACATAATTTTTTCGGACATCCAAAGTCAATTATCCTGTGGGCTGTTAACCATATCTTGTCCAACTGACCCAAACTTTCACCATGTTGTCACTAACGCTCCCTCCCCCCCCCCCCCCCCCGCTAGAGCTGAGCAGGCTAGCCCTTTCAAAAAGATTTTATGCCACCCCAATTATTGGCACCATGAGGCTGCTGCCTCAGATGTTAGGGAGCAGCAGAAACCAGCTGGAGATCAGAACGAGGTGGTGCTTTTGTGGTGTAGCCTCCTCTTAAGCAGTCCGTGTGCCCTCTTGTGCATTCATTGCATTGCACTTTCCATCCCCTGTGAGAGCAAAAGAGCCAGCTCCCCCTGGTTCATGTGAAGGTTGCTTTCTAGGCCACCCAGCAACCTCATTTCCTCCCCAAACCTCACAGTCTGACAGTGTTTTGTTTTGTTTTAAACTACTGTGATGCATGATCCCCAGACTGACTACCTTTGGTGCCAAATTTCTTAAGATTTCTTAAGATATCACATTTATTCATTTATTTCTTTTAATTTATAGTATTTTACTGTACCTTTCTTCTTAAAAAAAAGACCCAAGGCAGCTTATATAATTAAAAACCCTAAGTACATAAATATTACAAAGGTTCCAACAAATAGCACAATAGTCCCTAAAGGCAAGAAAGAATAGTAATATAATTTTTTTTCTGCATTTGACCCAAACAGTTTTGCCACTGCATGTTGAAGAGCTTTTAAAAGCTAGGTAGGAACAGACTCGGGGTCCAGGTACCACCCACCCATCTCCCGTTCAGTCTGCCTGTAAAAGAGATTTATCATTTGCGCTTTTTAAGTCAAAAATCTAGCAAATATTCAGTCAGCCTGGTCCCAGGTAGTTCTGTGGTGGCTGTTGTTTCTGAGCCATGTAATTCCTCACTGAGTGTCGATTGCCATGCCTTGAACTGATGTAGGAGAGGCAGTGTCACCAAAAGCAGCTAAGTTTAAGGGCTTCTGCTGTCTAGGAAGATGCAAATGTATGATATTCCCAGTAGGTGTCCCTAGTGATCCATTAGTGATGGCACCTCTGCAAAGCAAAATTGGGCCTAGAATCACTGATGCAGCTTTAGAAATGTTGGAGAAGGTAGCAGTGTGTCTGTGCAAGAATTCCAGGCAAAGGCAAGGAAAAGAAAACAAAACAAATGATTAAAAAACACGTGGCACCTTAAAGACTAACGTTCACCTTTTAATGTAATGTTTTGTGGACACGTCCACTTCTCCAGACATACAACAGCAGAATGAGATGTACAATAGAATACATAATGGAATACACATTTAATACCAAATATTCATTGGCTTTTGTGTGTTGGTGTATTTGCATGTAAGCTCTGTTGTAAAAATTCCTAAAGAGACAGAAACCAGATCTGGGTGGGAAGGGGAGGGGGAATAGGAAGACATGGAGGTGTGTGTGTTCATTTGAAGTTACGGGAGTGGGAAAGTAGCATTGATATGGTTGGTGTATAGTCTTAGGTCCCTGTAGTAACAATTCCTAAGAAGCAAAAAACAGACACCAGATCAGGGTGAGGGGGGTGGAGGAGAGGGGGAAAGTTTTTATTACAGGGCCCTAAAACTACACCAACCATATCAATGCTACTTTCCCATTCCCTTAAACTCAAATGACCTGCCCCACCTCCACCTCTTCCTCTTCCCCTCCCCTTCCTACTCAGATCTGGTTTCTGTCTCTTTAGTAATTTTTACAACAGAGCTTACATGCAAATATACCTACACACAACAGCCAATTAATATTTGGTATGAAACGTATGTATATTCCATACATAATATATATACACAATATATAATATACAGTATTGCAACCCTCACTCTGCTGCTATATTTCTGAAGTGGACATGTCCACGAAATGTTACATTAAAATATGAAAGTTAGTCTTGAAGGTGCCACATGTTTTTTTTTTCTTGTTTTGTTTTGTTTTCCTTGATTTTTGCCTGAAAAGCTTTAGAAATTATTTTTATTTATTTATTTATTTATTGGATTTTTATACCGCCCATGATGAATGGCCAAATTAATAGGACAAGGTTCTTGCATGTGCTCACATACATGTGTGTATGTGCACATGGACCCCCACCCCCACCCCAGATAATGAAGGATGATGAGCGTGTGCCCAAACTCTTTTGTCAGTGCCACCACGCTGGGGTCAAAACAGCCATTTTCTAGCTGACAGGAAGGATCGGATGGTAGAGGCGTTAGGGAAGTGCACCACAATGGACAAGCTAGTTCTACAGCTGGAAGATTAAGAAAAATTTTGAGAACTGTCCAAAGTGAAATGGGACTCCTCAGAAATGTGCCCAAGTGAAGCTAAATCTGTACAAAATTTGTGGGGACATAGAATCCTGGTGCTTTACAAAAACCGAACACATCCCCCAGGCTTTCCATATAAGGAAAATGATAGGGTGGAATGAGGGAGGTGATGAGGTTTTGTGACCGACAGCTCCAGTTACTAATCCTAGTGAATAATTTTACTACAGCTTTTTGGATAAGGATGTTGATGAAATAGATCACATGGGATTACCCTGGTGTTCTGTGCTCTTTGCTGCTTCTCTCTGCCAGCAGCAGGAAAATTAAAGAGTGTTGCTGGAGTCTGTGAGATTTGAGAAGATAGACCACTCAGTACCTCACCACTCATGCTGTTGAATCAGCTTCCTTCTACCTTTGCCACTCTGCATTTTATAGGCAGCACTAATCTGTGTCCTGCTGCACATTCTGTGATACAAACAGAAAGCAGAATTTTTAAACTAAAAACATTACAATTTTTCCCTGTTAATTATAAAATCCCTAACTGTTGTATAAGCTCTTCGGTAGGTTTCTTGCCTAAAAAGGTTTCTGTCACTGATGCTGTATACGTACAAACTGTTGCAATAAATAAATAAATTAATAAATTAATAAATAAGCAATCTATATGAGGAAACAGAATCAAGTTGCTCTCTTCAGATCTTAGGATTTTCAGCCACCAGAAATGTTGAGTTGTCTTAATATTTTCAGATGGTTTATCTAACACCACCTCTAATCTATATCATTTTCCTAATAATTCCCTATAAAAATGTAGGGGTGGTAAGAACATCCCTTTATTTTATTTTATTTTTTAAAAGAAATGATGTAAAGGCTCCTCTGGCAGAAAATTGCTGCAATTAGCAATTATTCAGCTGAAATGCAGCTTGCTTTTTCCTCTCTGAAAGGTCAGTTATGGCAGGAAATTTCATCCAGTCCTGGCAAGAAATCAAAAGGCATTTTGTATTTATCACTAATTCCTTTAAAAGGGCATTATCTGATGTTGCCTTGTACAAATAATTCTATACCTGTACCTTTGAAATTTGCAAAGCTTGGTCCTATGAAACTGAGCTACAAGTTTCATCAAACAGAACAGATGTTATACCAATTGCTGATTCCCAGTGGAGTCCACTCAGATCCTGTAGCATGAGATTTGTGAATCAAGATGCCCAAATCAGGCGTCCCTGAAGAAAACTGAAGTGATTTATTGCTGACATTGAACTGGGGCCAGAGTACAGTACACTCCTAATGGAAAGGTGATGGAATAGAAATATAAGCTATTTCCTATAGCCAAGCTTTGTGGAGAGGGCCAAAGGGAAATGATAGCCATACTCTTGAGCTTCCATACTATATAATAGCAGCGGTGGAACAGACCAGATATGGCCATTTGTGTTGTGGGGAGTGTCAATGGTTTTTTGTTTTGTTTTGTTTTGTTTTTGCAAAAAGCCATGGTATGACTGGATAGCTCACTAAGGGTTCATGAAAATGCGGCATGTAGGACAACAGAGAGCCCATGAATGCTTTCCAGACCAATCCACCTCAGCAAACCACACCAGTGATACTAAAATCCCATTGCTTCTGCTATCTTGGCGCATAAGTTCATCCCTCTGCTTCCCACTCTTCTCTCTTGCACATACCTTCCCCGTCTCCTTTTTCTGCCGTCAGCCATGTTCCCATGTCTCCGCATGTTTCTTCTCTAATTTAAGCAATGGATTACGTAAGAACTTTCCTCCTCCAAAGCTTTGTATGGATCCCGCAAGATGAATGTACAGAGGAAACCACTGTGCAGCTCAAAACCAGGGCATTCGACACCTTCCTTCCAACATATTTAGTCTATTAATTCCATGGAGTGTGAGCCGATTCTTCCAGCACTCAGAAATAGAGCATAGAGTTCCGTCTTCTAGGCCGTTAACTTCTTGGCCCATTTACTCAAGCCATCCTTGAGCAGGCCAACTATCTTGTCTTGTCATGTATACATTAGGGGTTTGTGTGGCAGGGCTGGGGGAGGGAATTTTATTTGGGTGATCTGGTCAGTGTGTTATGATATTACTACTATTTATTTTCTATATGGTGTACAGATGCCTAAAAAGATTTCTGGCAGGCCGTTTTTATACATGTAATAAAGGAGTGCTAAGAAACAGCAATTTTAACGAAATAGGAGAAAGGTCCAAAGGGGGGGAGGGCATTGGCAAAAGCCAAAGATCCTATAGGAAAGCTTGAATAGGATTGTGGCTCCCCTCCTTCCGTGGCATTTCTTTGCATCCTTTTAGCTGAGCAGGCTTTAAAAAAAGAAAGAAAGAAAGAAAAGTCAAAGTCCCAATGATGTTTTTATACATTTTCTTTGTTATTCAATTGTTTCCATGGGGAAGAGCAGGAGAAAAAGACAGTGAGACACGATTTAGTAATTGACATTTGTTTCGTTGTTTAATGTCTTACTGGAGAAATAAAACTAAACTGTATCGAAATGGAAGGGGCCTGCTTTTTATTTTTGTGCCCCACATGCACAGCTCTCAGCCAAACAGGTGTGGAAGGAAGAAAGAAAGAAAGAAAGAAAGAAAGAAAGAAAGAAAGAAAGAAAG